>JAJOOO010007000.1:0-14194 GCA_029582685.1 Solanum piurae | reverse complement strand
GAACCTATAAATTTTGCCACGACTATATTTAGTACATGAAAAAAGCTAAAAGAATTCCATAATCTCAGAAAAAACTATACATCTGGGACAGAAGAAAAGTTAATTTTTTTTTAAAAAAATCTAGAACCTATAAATTTTGCCACGACTATATTTAGTACATGAAAAAAGCTAAAAGAATTCCATAATCTCAGAAAAAACTATACATCTGGGACAGAAGAAAAGTTAATTTTTTTTTAAAAAAATCTAGAACCTATAAATTTTGCCACGACTATATTTAGTACATGAAAAAAGCTAAAAGAATTCCATAATCTCAGAAAAAACTATACATCTGGGACAGAAGAAAAGTTAATTTTTTTTTAAAAAAATCTAGAACCTATAAATTTTGCCACGACTATATTTAGTACATGAAAAAAGCTAAAAGAATTCCATAATCTCAGAAAAAACTATACATCTGGGACAGAAGAAAAGTTAATTTTTTTTAAAAAAAATCTAGAACCTATAAATTTTGCCACGACTATATTTAGTACATGAAAAAAGCTAAAAGAATTCCATAATCTCAGAAAAAACTATACATCTGGGACAGAAGAAAATAAACTAATTAAACTAAACTGAGCTTTTTGGTCCATAAAGGAAAGGTATTACATGCATGATCTACATTTACTTGCTTTCATGATAAGCTTTTATAAATAGGCTTGATTTCTGGAGAGGTGTAGCTGGCTCAAACGTCAAAGCATAAACGTTCATAGCTAAAACAGATACTCCCTAGGTCCCATTTTATATGAATTGGTCTGACTTGATACGAAATTTAAGAAAGAAAGAAAAACTTTTAAAACTTGTGGTCTAAAATAAGTGATGGATGTTTGTATGACTGTAAATCATTTTATTAAGAGTAAAATGTGCATTTTAAAGTTAAATTATTACTAAATATAAAAATGTGTCATTATTTTTAGGACTGACTGAAAAGAAAACTAAGTCATATAAATTGGGAAGAGAAAATATACATAAAGAAGTCCAATTCAAGTCTACAGAAAACGAAATCCTAAAAGTAAGGATTGAATTAGCTCAATAAATTTAGGAAGTATCAAAATTTGGGTTTGGCACCTAAGTCAACTTCCTATAAATACTGACAATAATGGAAAGCCAATTTAGTACATAGATGGGATATTATGTTATGCATGTTTTGCAATTTGAGCTATGGCCTCCTAATAGATGTATCCAACAACTTTTGTGCTCGCTTTATATCTTTGATTTTTCACCTCTTCTTGGATCATTTTTTTTCCCCAAATTTTCTTTACATAATTGATTATTTTCCAAATATTCGTCACATGTGATTTTATCTCGTAATTTAAAATCATGAAATGAAATCATTATTTGGACATGCGATTTCATCTCATGATTTTAAATCAAGAGATGAAATTTCAAATTCTCCAAAAAGCTTGATTTGAAAATTTCATATCATGATTTCACATTTTTCAAATATAAAAGTTGACACATAAGTTTAAATTTTATTTTTAGAAAATCATTTTATATCTACATAATTTTTTGCAAGAATACCGAAGGAGTGATGAAATATTCACGAAATATGAACATGATGACAAAGTTACTAATGATATTGACCATGTTCAATTTTATTAAATAGTAGTACACTACAATTTATGTTCAATTTTACTTTTTTTTATTGAACTAAAATTCTATCAATATATATTGTAATTTTTTTAGAATAACTTTGTGATAGTTATTAAGCTTTTGTTATGAACTTTTGCTTATTTGGTTAGATTGTATAAAGAATTGAAATAATTGTGATAGTTTTCACAATTTATGGGGTTTTTATGTTTATTCACAAAAATACAACTTTAAAATCTAAATTGTTTATCCAAACAAAACTTTAACATCACCTGATATAATTTTATATCATAATTTCATCTCACACGATCAAACGGGCCAGTAGGGCTTATGCCTTGTTACTTTGACGATAATATATCACCTAATAACTTGTCTACCCTGCACCTTTGCTTTTCCGAAATGTCAAAATGCAAGTGGTATATGAATATATAATTTTTTTTGATAAAAAAAGTTTTAAGTTATAAGGTTACAATAATTTTAGTGTTAGGTTTTAGAAGATGTGAATGAAAAATAAAGGATTGTGATTTTTTTGAATAGTTATGACTTTTATAAAGGGTTATGATTTTATTGAAGAGTTGTACAAGATTTTCTCAAAGCATTGTGACTTTTTCGAAAGGTTATAACTTTTTCGAAGGATTGTGACTTTTTCGAAGGGTTGTGACTTTTTCTATAAGGCACAATAAACACATGTTCATACTACCCTTTGTTGTCTATTAATAGAGGAGTTGCCTTTCATTTTTTAACAACGGATTTTCTAAACTTCAGAACTTCTTTTTCTTGTGCACAAATAAATTCTAGTATTTTTTATTGTCGTTGAGCGGTTCTTTGACATCGTGGTTTTTGATACTGATACACCATTAAGTAAGATCGTTCTAATATCCTAGGATGATATATTTCATCAACCTCAGATATTTGAGGGGAATAATTTTCTTATGAAAACATCGTGCATTTAGACGTGAGTTCGATTTTTTTTCTTGTGAAAAATATTTTTGTAGATTCTTACCAAGTTCTCCAAGTTGTTGTTCTAAATATTTTCGTAATGCAGATTAGACTTTTTCTCGGAAGTTGTGGGATGAAAGGAGTGCTCGTTTGAAAATAAATTGGACAAAAAGATAAAAATGATAATAAGTCGGAGAATACCAATCTACTTTTTGCAGAAATATGTTTAAAATATAAAATTATTCATCAAACTACCATACCACAATCAAATGAAATTGCAGAAAGGAAAAATCGAACATTAAAGCAGCTGATGAATGTTTTATTACTTGTGGGGAGAAGCTATTCTTATGGTTAACAAAATACTCAACACAGTGCCCAAAGCAAAATTCAATCTATTCCATATGAACTATGAAAAAGAAGAAAACTCAACTTCAAATATTTCAAAGTATGAGAATGTTTAGAGAAGGTACAAGTTCCATTATCCATAAAGATAAAAATTGGATCAAAATTGTGGATTGTGTTTTTATTGGATATGCAACAAACAACAAAGTCTATCAGTTTTTCGTTTACAAATTCGATAATTTTAAAATTTATTTTAATATAGTAATTAAGTCAGATAATGTTTAGTTCTTTGAAAACATCTATCCATATAAAATTGAATGTGAGTCGTCAAGTGAAAGAGATAAACATTTTTTTTATCTTTGCAAATTTGACAACAACCTAGTTCTTAGGTGGTAAGGTTTCTTTCGACAATATATAAATTTACCATATGAGGACCCGCATGTTTATCCCCAGAATTTTGATACAAATATTTCTATGTTGGGATATTATGATATAACATGTTTACATATATGCGAGGTGATTAGTGCATATGTTGATACTAGTAAAAGGGGCCCGGGCAACAATATGACCAAAATTATATTGTAAAGGTTATTACAACATGTTGTTCTCATAAGTAACGGCAAGCAATTTGTTTGTCCTTCCATTTTTAAACCAATCGCAGATAAGTACGGCAGAAAACATTGATTGATGAAATAGTATTAATATTTATTCCAATAGTGCGTTGATGAAGTTCATATTGGAGCTAAGAACATATGGTTCATCCATTTTGTTTAGGAATGAGCATTTTGGAATATTACATGCACTAATAATCGTTGAGTCAATGCAAGACTCTACCTGTTTACTGTCTTTCATATTTTCATCGCGTATTGCTGATTTTGAGTTGACAGATTCTCGTTGTTAGTAGGCCTACTCACAGGAAATAACTATTTCACACAGCTTGAACTCTTGGCTCTTGGTTAACTGTGACACTGGTAATCCTGCCCAGTAATTTTTGCTGGAAGAAGTTAGTGTTTCTTTAGCGGTTACAAAGGAAATACTGGAGATATGTAGATCTTAAAATGCATATATCTAATAAAGGAAAAACATAAAGGTGGCTATTTGGTTATCCAACGACAGTCACCAAATAAGTTTTTTATGGTTCAATCTAATGACACAAATATATATAATACAAAAAGGTATGAAAAATAATGAAACAAAATTTTATCAACTAAGTGTATGTTTGATTAAAATCTAACTCTTCAGTTAGATGAATTGGCATCTCACTCCGGAAAATTTAAAAAACCCGCATAGAATCAATAAAATTATCAGAAATAACTATGGACATAATATACACATACACATATGTGTTTGATCAGGTGCTTATTCAAGTGCTCTGCTGTAGTCTCAGCAGTTTTAGCTCCTCCATGTCAATCAAGTACACCAAAAATATCTTAAGATTCATATTGAAATACTACTCTTTCCATTGAAGATTTATTAATCTAGAGGATAGGTAGATGCACTAAGTTCATGGTATGCACAAGGTCCGAGGAAGGATCGAAACAAGTGTAATGTGAACAGGGAAAGCACAGAAAAACTAAAACCCACAATCCAAATCAAATCCCACACTACATCAAATAGTCAAAACTTGTCATTTATTGAGAAATAAAAACGGACCAAAACAACATTTGCGTCCAAACACTAAGGTACATAGATCAAACAAAGGAGTAACTTAGGGTGTATTTGGTACATAATAATCTTTTTTGTAGTAAAACGTTATTGGTTCCTAGTGACACGCCTTGGTTGACAGTTTTTTGACGAAGGTTCATATGTGACATAGAAACCAAGTTGAATTATCCCTCCAATTTCATGTTTGATCTTCTGTACGTGATAGTTTATTTGGTTGGTTGGAAGACATTTCTTCGCAAACTTTTTGTCGCTAGTAAGTAACTGCGTTCGAAATACTAAATTTATTGTTGATTCCACTAACAACTGAAAACAAACTGCAAATAGTAAAGCAACAAAACGAATTTCAATAATTATTTGTAACATCACAAACAACAATACTAAAGCTAGCATATAAAAAATCACATTCTTGAAGAACTCTCAAAAGATGTCTATTGCACAATAATTAAATACATCGCAAATCTCCAAGTTAAAATCTCATATAGCACCCTCGCTAAGATAAGGCAAAGGTCAGAATTGAAATACAAACAATTGCAAATTTAATAAACCAAAACGGGAGGACTGAAGAAATCCCAAAAAAATTGTCGGATACAAACAAATTAAAGAAGGATTGCAAAATAAAATCGTTAGGGAATCAAAATAACGGAAAACATCGTATGCTTACCTGAGAACAAATCAAAGAAGGATGGCAAAATAAAATCGGCCAAGTAGAGTTAGCGAACAGAAATAACTGAAAACACAATTGTAAAGTATGCTTACATGAGGTAGTAGGTAGTTGTAAACTCCATCGAAGTGCCGAATTGAGAACAAGAACAAATAAAGTTTGGAGACGAAGGTGTTACATAGTACAGAAATGGAATTGGAGAGAATAGAGCCTAAAAATGGAGGTGTTTGGCGGTGCTGCACATGGAAGGAGGCGGTAAGTGAACGCTGAAATGTCCGAAATATCCCTTGAATTCAATGTTAATTTCAGGGAAGTACACGTGGGTTACAATTGAGGAAACTTAGCATAGAGAAAGAAATTGCACTACAACTGTGTGAAATAACGAAAGTACCCTCAAATTCAAAGTTAATTCCAGCAACCACACTTGTTGACGGTGTGGTGCTTGGTTATTCCCTCTTCTTATATAGTAAAATATGGACTGTTATATCGGGGTATTATGATATACCATTTCTACCAGTGACGGAGCCACATGTAGTTAAGGGGTGTCGATCGATCCCTCTTCGTGGGAAAATTACAATGTATAGTTAGAATAAGAAAATTCTTTTTGTATATATATTACATATTGACACTCTTTGACTTCTACACAATTTTATTACTTTATATTTTGCCACCTCTTAGACAGAATTCTAACTCCGCCACTGATGTCTACTTTTGTTGTTTTGCTTATTGCATCACTATTTGAGAATAGGGGTGTCAATGGTACGGTTCGATCGGTTATTTTTTTAAAATTATACCATCCCAATTTTTCGGGTATTTTATAATATATAACCAAAATTAGACTTTTTAAAACCATCTCAATCATATTGGTTTCTCTTCGGTATCAATGCAGATCGGTTAATTTTCAATTTTTTTTACTTTTAAAATATCACCTCAAAATATACTACCATGAATATATTTCTTTCACAAATATGTTCTTGAAGAAACACTTTAATTCTGCACCAAAAAGACAAAAATGTAAAACCTCCGTATTGTTTGATCTTAAATATTTAATAGGAGTGTTTGGATAGGTTTTGTTGTATTGTTTGATAGAGTATCTAAACAATATCTTTTAATTTTAAACCTAATTAAGTAAAGGTCAATTAATGAGTAAAGACCCAAAGTCGTCTAGTCACCAGAGACCTAGGACCTAAGTTATATTTATATTTGAAAAATGTTACAAAATATATTTATATATTGAATTTAATATTGTTGATATATAAAATACATTTACATACGTGTAAGGTTATTCGATTTGGTTCGGAAATTTTTTGGTTTTTTTCATAAATTTTAAAACCATCCCAATTATTCGAAACAGTTATACACTTAAATAAAAGTTCACGATTTTATTGAAAAAATAGCATAAATCGGTTCGGTTCGATTCGGTAAGGTTCGATCAGTTCAGTCATTTTTTCATATTCTTTTGACACCCCTATTTGAGAATACTTACATGTTAGAGATAATATTATAAGCATTTTTTTCATGTTGGCTATTTGCATGTTGCTTACTTGTTTGTGATCATATAAATATTTTTAATTTTAATATTGTCACGATCCAAATCGCCATGATTGGCATCTATACTAATCCTCCGATGGGAGAACCATTACTACAACCCAACTAAATAGTACTTACCAAAAAAACAGACATTTAAAGATCTGGAAACTAGTTTAAATAATCAATTTAAAAGCTGAGTTCCCATAAACTCAGTAAGTTATCAAAAACAACATAAACAAGCTGAAATTCAACCCCTAGAACAAGAAAGTCATTTCACCAAAACTTCTAACTAAACGGTCTAAGATAAGGGGATGCAACTCTAAAACAACTAAACATAAAGTAAGAGTATGAAAGGTCTAAGTCTAAATGAAATGAACTAAGATTCTCAATGAATCCATGGTAGCTTGAAGGAATTGGCTCACCCTTGAACTCGACAAGTCAATGATCTCCTAACTGAGGTCTCTCAACAGCCGCTTGAAGATGCCATGTACTCAACAAAGAAAGAGCAAGCACAATATCAGTACACAAACAATGGTGTATAGGTAGGATCATGCGGCTATCCCAGTAAGTGACACATACACAAGTAACTATGACATCGTAACCTACACATATACAGAAAGAATAACAATTTACCAGTTCATGCTCAATATACTAGTTTCAAAATATCAATCTCAAATGCAACAGTCAATGATGCTCCTCTCATGGAATCCACACTCAAACTGTTAGTGTGTCGGAATGTGACACCCAATCCAATAATGTGTTGGAACGTGACAACCGATTCAATATGTGTCGGAACGTGACACCCGATCCAATTATGTGTCGGAACGCGACACCCGATCCAATCAACCTCAATCACAAACAAAACCAACACCACAATGAATGATTTACACATTGATATCGTACAATCAAGTAACAGGTTCATTGCATGCTACGAAATCACAACTAATCTTTTCATTAGATTCATTTCATCTTTCTTTATTCACATACAAGCATGAATGCAATGAAGCAGTTAGCAAGCATATATAACTCAGATGGGAAATCAAACCATAACCTACCTCGAAACCAAGCCTGAACACTCTTAAGAAACTTGAGTTTTCCCTTTTCGGAGTCTCTCATCTTGTTCTTGGTCTAAAACAAGTAAATTATGCAAATGATCAATAATAGAAACCGAGTTTACCTGGATTAAATTCAAATACTAACCCTTGGCCAATCCCATGATCCTAACACCCAACTAGGGCTTTTTTCACTATTAAATTCAAGCCAAAACCCTCCCCCAAGGATAAATAGCAAGAATTCTAAGTTTTTAGAATCAATTTACGAATTAGGGGAGTAATTGACTTACCTTTAGCACGAGAATTACTAAAAAAACAAAAGAAATAGCCATAGGTCGCCCTTTTTCTCTCCAAGAACGAAGTTTGCAGAAAAATTACATTTTGGGACTTTTCTCGTTTTTACTCGCAACTGGCACCCTATAACGGGTCAATCCCGCCATGGTGGGAATAATCCCATTGTGGCGGGTTGCATGGAGACAGAGACTCGGAATTTGTGTTCCAAGTCTCAATTTCACAAAATGCCCTCAAATCTTGATATTCTAAAACCACCCTTTCATGTTGAAATCAATTACGGGAGTTCTACCCGCCCGAATTTGATTCTGTAAAGTCGTACATGATTCTTATTGTCTTGTATATCCACTCAAGTCATTAAATTCATAATAAAATTCCCCATCTATTACCATATTACCCTAAACATCACCTGACTCATATTTTGTCCAAGACTGGCCTAGGCTGAAAATTTCCAAGTTACTACTCATAAGTTTTCTGGCCCAAATTCCTTCCCCATTGGCTTATACATAACGACGGGAACACGTCATTATAAATATTAATATTAATATTAATATGCTACAAACCAATAATTTACATGTATATCATAATATACATAGATGTGGTTAAGCCACATTAGTTGTCCGTGATACAGATTATGACACGTAAATTAGTTGTGTACAGAGGTGTCAAAAATGATCCCACATATAGGTAATGTAACACCTCAAAAATTAGAACTAAAATTGAACAAGAGAGAAGGGCAAACCATGGAGGGGGTCTATGTGTTGTGAAGAGGAACACGACCCGTCACCGTACTCGTGGTTATGCACCCAACAAAAGGTGAAAGACCACGAACTACTAAACGGTCTGTGGAGCTCCAAACGATTCATGAAGTACAAAACCAACATGGCTACTATGAAGTACCACAAACCACTAGACAATCTGTGGATCTTCACACGAGCCTTGAGGTGGCTCGTGAAAGAGGCTTGATAGACTTTGAGGTTTAAGTCAATGTCAAACAATCATATCTTTCAGTACAAACTAAATTAGGTGACCCACAACCTATCAAATTAAAGGTCTTTGAGTCCTCTTTTCAATGTCATTAAGTTTGCCTAATTCCGATCCCGGAGTAAAAAGTTATGCTCGTTTTAGTGAAGCCATGTCGGACAGAGCATTTTCACGACCCACTTGACGGGTCGTGGTGCTCATAACGGCCCGTGAAGCCTGTCTTGAAGTCAATTCATCAGCTTTTAAGTGAGTTTTCACCCTCGAAGTCACAGGTTAAGCACCACGAACGTCTAAACGGTCCGTGGAACTCCACACGGACCATGAAGTCGTCCGTGATGGACACTTGTCAGACTTAGAGTTTAGGGTCGACTTCAAATAGCCATATATTTCAACACAAAATGAATTAGGTGGCTCATGATCTATTAAATTAAATATAATTGAGTTCTATTTCCAACGCCACCGAGTTTTCTAAAATCCAAGTTCGGAGTAAAAAGTTATGCCCATTTTAGTGAAGCACTATCGGGCAGGGCATCTTCACGAGCTACTTGATGGGCCTTGGTCATCATGCGGCCCGTGAAGACTGTCTTGAAGTCACTTCGGAAAAATTTGAGTGAGGCTCACATTAATCTTTTCTCCTATGCGTTGGGCACTTAAACCATGTCATTTAATGTTTAAACTACGCCGTTTTACTCAGTCTAAGCTTAGTAAACTAGTCAGAAACTACCTAAACCCCTCATTTTCTTAAAATCACCTAAATTAGAACAAGAAGAAGAGAAATATGCGTTAGTTTTTTTCAAGAACAAGCAACAATGTTCTTCAAATTTTAGCCCCAAAATTCAAAGAATCTCTCCGTAGATTTCGTCACCAGGTATGTGGAATTTCACTAGTGGATTCCTTTCATCCACTAGGTCCCTAGAATTCAGTCAGCTTTTTGATTCTTCATATCTTGTTTAGACCTAGGATTTCTAAAACCTTAGAGATTTGTTGTAACTTAGCTGTTGTAGTATTCTTAATTGAAATAACATGTTTCTTAGAAAGTGTCAGAACCCTAGTTTGTGTAAATTCTCTTAGTTCATGAATTATAATTGCTAGGTCAGTTAAGCAGAAAATCATGCTCCAGATTTTGAATGTCACATTCTCAGTACATAAATGTTGCATTCTCAGTTATCATGTTAGTATTTTGAGCTATTCACTATTTAGTGCATTTTAGCTTCATATATATTCAGTTGGGAGTAGACTTAGCACCGAGTTGGACTAGGGTTCAGCGTACCCTCATAGTCCCAGAACTACGTGTCCGTGTAAGATTATAAGTCCCCTATGTTGGGCATCAAATTTAGTGATCACGCCAGTCATGCCTTTATACCCGAGGCAAGGTATATTGGGTCCTCTCGATGGGGCGTATACATCGGACTCCACGTTTAGCTCACGTGGTTTATGTCGGTTAATAGTATCTCTCACAGTCAACCTCTTAGTGCATTTGACCAAGTTTTCAGCATTTATATCAGTATACAGTTCAACATGTTATCTTCATGATTAGTTCTTGGTCATTGTATTCAATTTAGTTTTTCAGTTATATTTCAGTATCTATATATCTTCTCAAATTACATTATTGCTCAGTTATGTATTGTTTAGCTTATATATCTTTTATTCAGCTTAGTATATCTATATCCTGCATGCTTAGTACATTACAAGTACTGACGCATACTATGCGCTACATCCTTTCATGATGTAGGTTCAGGTACTCAACATTCAGATCACACTTAGATTGATTCTCGATCCGCATTCAACAGCTTCAGTGGTGAGTCCTCATACTCCGATGACAACTAACATGCTTTCATTTTAGTCTTTGCTTTCAGTTTTCAGTTTTGTTAGAGTTAGCTGGGGGGCATGTCCCAGCAACTCAACTCAATTAAGAGACTTTTCAGGCATAGTAGTAGATTCAGCTTGAGTTGTTAAGTGGTTGTTTTAGTTATCACTAAACTCCTAGTATGTTTTACATTCAGACTAGTTGGGTTTTGTCCCCACATCAGATATTTATTGATTTAGCTTCCGCATTAGTTCATGTTCTACTTAGTTATTCTCAGTATGCTTATGATATGCTAGACTCAGGGTTAGTTTGGGGTCACTTGTGATCCTAGGTCCCGTGTTACGTCAATGGGGTAGCCTCAGGGAGTGACATGTGGTCGCCTAATTCACCCATAATTTTAAGGGTTGGGCTCAAGATAATTTAAATTGAGTTCAATCTCAACATATTCAAGCACTATTTTAAGAGAATTCCCAATTGAGCCCAATTTAATCTCTAATTTCAACCCGTTTGAGACTTTTTATTTGCATTGATGTAATGTATGTTCTTATATTGAAGGTATGAATTACTATCTATTTTATATCTTTTAGGATTTATCTATCCATTTGTAACTTCTTTTTTAAAATTCTCTTGAGTTGAAATTCAAATTGTGGTTATAAAACTTAAATAACAATATATTAAAGTTATAGAGATTAAGCGGGTCAAGATTCAACCCGTTTTCCATTTCCACCCATTTTAAAATCTTCAATTCAATACAACCCACCCATTTGACACCTTAGTTGGGTAGTGTGTAGATCTATCCCTTTAGCATCACTATACATCTCAGAGGTGTCAATTGGACTAGTTGAGTTGAAATTGTAGATACTAAAATAGGTTGAAATAGAAATCGGATTAGGCCTTGACCCGTCCAAATTTAGTTTGGGTTCAAATGGATTGGGATCAAATGTGCTTAAAATGGGAGAGGTATTAGTGCCTCTTGTACAACATGCTGTTCTACCATAAGAAATACCTAAGAAAATTGCCCTTTCACCAATACTTTTCACCTCCTCCCACGCTGCTTTTAAAAAATCAAACCGAAATACTGTAATTTTGTATACATCGACTTGGGTCCTTCCATATAACAATATGTGAATAGTTATTTGCGCTGTATTACATATTTTTTTACGTGAACATCAAATCAGTGATGGAATATTCAGTGAAATATGAAAGTGATGATATGGTTGTTGATGAAAATGATGAACAATCGTCTCAGGGTAACAAAGTCATTAGTTTCGTCTACTTCACGATGTATGGAATGATGCTTGTTGCACTCACTCTGAACTACCACATTGCTTCAGTGTCATGGACACTACTTATTATTAATTTGCTGCAACAAAGATCCAATTGACTTTTTAGCGGAAGTCATGAATCTTGTTATGTCGATGTTTCTATCTTGCTATGTAATACAAATCTATGATTAGTTTTGATAGTTTTTAAAACTTATGAGTATAAATTATATTTCTTAAAAAAGTGAAATATATTTCTCAAATACTATGGCCAAATATATGGTGAAATTTCACCCAAATAATATTTGCCAAAAATATTTAGGAATCTATGGCAAAACACTAGCTTAGAAAGTCACGTACCTTTTTACTGCTACGTGTAATGACGTTGATTCTGGTGCAATTGATCGAGTTTCATGTTCCAACCCAAGTTGATTGTCTCTTTCAAGGTAAGGCTGCAATACTATTTCCACCAAAAAATTCATACCCATAAATTGTCCATTCACGTTTTTCTCTTGAAACTTATCAACGCTATTCCAACATTTATGAAATTTGTACGTGGATAATTGCTAGGTAGCCAGAATGACATGTTACAGCTTGCCTGCAACATTACGTAACAAAATGGCTTTGTGTTAGTGCAGCAGAGCAGGGCAGACCACAACATATCATCAGAGTGGCACATATATCATAAATGTAAGATATGTTGGAAAAATAAATTAGTTGTAACGATTATTTTTGGATATCTAATCGTTCAGACGATAATGAGAATATTTTTACTTGAATCAATAGCTCACTTTTTCTAAATAACGAAAAGAAAGATAAAAATATGTCACTGCAAAACTTATGAAAATAAACATAGATTGTCAAGAACATAGAAAGGGCAAAATAAAAATAAATAGTTAATCAGATCTAGTATACATTATGTATGAACGATAATTGAAACTAAGGATTTAGAAAAGCCAAAATAGTTACTGGTAAAATAAGATAATCTGTCACAACAAGTTAAATATTACTATAAGTTACGTAAATCCTTAATTTATTGAAAGATTATGTACCGTACACCAAAAGACCAAAAAGTGACAGCCACTTCCCAATTGGATAATTTATTAATTCAAGTTGTACTAAACTCGAATCTTGATTAATTAATACAACGATTGTTTGTTGGTTCCTATCAGTTTTGTCTTCAAATATTACTAATTGATATTTCCAAGTCGGTTCAAATAGTCCTAATTGAAGGATTAAAAATTTCCATTTGTCTCTCTGATTCACAACACCACAACGAAGAGCCAAATAATTGGGCAACTACAAAAAATTTATCGCACCCTGATAAAATTTAAACTAAATTAAATGTCCACTTAATTAGAACACAAATCGAGTGAAAATTACCTTCATCACGATTTTAAAATATTCTTTAATTGTTTTTTTCCAGTTGGACAACATACTTCGATATATATTAATTGTCAACATTAATAAAAATGTTCTTTCCATAATATTTTTTATGATATTTTAAAAGACTTGTGAAAAAAGAAATGTGACAACTAGGAGTGGCAAACGAGCGAGTCGAGTTAAATATGAGTCGATCAAAAAATGAGTTAAATAAAAATGGATAAGTTACTAGACTCGACTCACATTTTAAATGGGTAAAAACGAGTTACCCAATTAATAATATGGATATCCATATTTATCCATATTATAATAGAAATCTTGTTAAAAGTTTTAAAAACACAAAAAAATTAAAGTTTTTTTTATCACTTCACTCCACCCCCTACCAGTCCCCCCCACACCCCATCCCAAAAAAAATTAACAAAATTTTAAATTTTAAATTATTTTTTTTACCACCTCCTACCTCCTACTACCAGCCCCCCCCCACACCCCCCCTACTACCAACCCCTCCTACCCCTACCCCTACCAACCCCCCCCCACCTTCCATCCCAAAAAATAAATTAACAAAATTTTAAATTTTTTCATTAATTTTTTTTAAAAAATAATTACCACCCCACCCCCTACCAGCCCCCTCCACACCCCATCCAAAAAATAAATT
>JAJOOO010006999.1:0-11330 GCA_029582685.1 Solanum piurae | reverse complement strand
TTGTTAATTCGGGATGGAAGTAGTATACTTATCAATAATGTTTTAGATGTTATATTACTTAGAAAATAATTACAAATATTAGAGACATAATTAATAATCTTATATAATATAAATAATATTAAAATAACTTTACATATTTAAAGTGACCATTTCTTTTAAAAAATAAAATAGAAAAATTATTAATTTGGGCGGAAGTAATAACTTGTTGATAATATATTTTTAAATGTTATGTTACATTAGAAAATAATTACAAATGATAGTAGTATAATAGAAATAATATTATAATAATCAATAAGTAAAATAGAGAGGTGAATAGTAGTTCTCCAAATTTGACTACTATTCACCTCTCTATAATTGAAGAATAGAGAGTGAAATAGAGAGTGGTTGGAGAACCCATTCTCTATTTTACTCTCCAAATATAGAGAATGGAGAGTAAAATAGAGATGGGTTGGAGATGGTCTAACGTTGTAATAAGAAGCAAAATAATTGAAAAGGCACTTGAACTTAATATAATAATATAAAAAAATGCCATAACAATCCCCAAGTATATTAGCTAAAAAAAAATTATTATGAAAAATGAAGGTGTGCTCTACATTGAACCTTCACTTAGCGTAATAATAACTTTTACTCTAGAGTCGTAGTGATCTCAGACTTAAAACTATGACTGCTTAAGGGAAATAAAATATCACTGCTCACACACAACAATGAAGGGTTTGACATGAGCTTTAAAATCCAGCACGTTACGTCCTTGTGATATCCCAGTTTTATGAATGCTTTTGAGAATAAACTCAATTCTCATAGGAAGTGACCTACTTCCACACTCACATTGGTGAAATCTGTCGAGAGTGCTCCTGTAAGTTTAACACTCCAAACATATGAGTTACAGATTTTCATTAAGAGTTTTGTAAGCTCAACATTCACAAATCATTACAGGAAACAATGCACTCACATCATAGGGAGGGAATAAAAAGTAGTGCATTTTTTCACATCAAGTCATCATATGATTCATTTTTTCATTGAACCTAGTTATAGGATCTCTAGTCCCCATGATGGATTTCCTCATATATGACTCAAGGATTTATATAGGCTTCAATCATATCCCTCTCGATGTGCTCCCGGCCTTTTCTCTTGCTAAGGCCTTAGTAAGAGGATTTGCAAGACTATCACACGATTTGACATAATCAACATTAATGGTACTACCTGTCAAATACGATCTTACAATACTATGTTTCCACTTTATAAATTTGGATTTACCGTTGAAATATAATTTTGAACTCTACCAATTGCAGCATTGCTATCACAATGAATTAAAATAGGAGAAATTGATTTTTCAAATTAAGGTATTTGAAATTGTTGGTTGATAGAGGATATTCTCCATATCAAGATTTGATCCTCTAAGATCTTAAGATAATTGTTGTAATGCTAGAATATCTTTTTCTCTTCTTTTTTTTAAATATAAAATATATGATTTTATAGAATTATAGATTTAATGGGATCTAGGTGATTTCGTTCCACAATCTCCCATGTATATAAAGTCATGTATATGATCACATAGAAAGACATAAATTAAATTATTCAACTATCTAATTTCCACATGTTATCAGAGCCTTTTTCCTGATGACTAGTTTTATTCATCTTGTCTTGAAAAATTCTTTTGTTTCTATCTTTATCCACCCATAGATTTAAACCATTCAAAAACCATGTCAAAATATGTGATTGTTGCAACTATTCCAGTCTCTGAAAATATTTTTGCAACCGTAAAGAGTATCTCAACAGTTTCAACTGGTGATTTGCAAACATTCAAGCCTCTTATTGGTTGAATGGAAAAAATTACCTAAAATGGACCCAACTGATTCATACATTTTTAAAGGGTAAAGCGAAAATACGACACCTTCTCGATACAAGACCATCTAAAGAATACCCCACGTTTGATACATGGGATGAACATGATGTGGTGGTGTTGTCTTGGTTTTGAAACTCTATGCTTTCAGAAATGAGCGATAACATTATGTTTCTGAGCACTGCTTAGGAAATTTAGGATGCAGTGAAGGAGACGTACTCTAAAGTACATGATGTTGCCAGGATCTATGAAATAAAAATAATTTTTTTACAGCAAAATAAGGAGCTCGACCTGTCACTAAATAGTCTAACTTTTTACTGGGGTTATGACAAAAAATGGATCATTATCAATGCATTCAAATGGATTGTAAAGATGATTCTGTAATTCTAAAAAAATTTATTGAAAAGAAAGGATTTATGATTTTTCTTGCAGGGCTAAATGCAGAATTTGATTCCATGAGAGTGTTAATCTTAGGAAAAGAAGATTTGTCATCATTGAATGAAACAATGACCATTATACAGACATAAGAAGGATGGAGAAATGTTATGCTTGAAACTCAAATTAATGAAGGGTCAGCTCTTTAGCAAAAGGAACAAGTCCAAAAGAATCTGAAGTTTAACAATGAGAGAGCACCATCAAGCCTACGGGTTCATTCAAACCGTCATTCAATAGGAGCAATCTATATTACACATATTACAAAAAATATCGACACACCCGAGAGATGTTGGAGACTCAATGGTTGACCTCCAAATAGAAACATTAGTGATGGAAAGTAGACACATATAGCTAGCAGCCCTCTGACCAATGAAACAAATCCACACTCAACTTCACCATGTAGTTGTTCATTGGTCTTCACATGTATTTCTTGTTCTTTTGTTACTAATATCTTAGACAAACTTTCTTCAATATAGCTGGTTGATTCTGGGGCAACCGATCACATGACCAATTCTCTTTATCTCTTCATATCATATTTTTCTTGTCCTTGTTATAAAAAATAACTATAGCTGATGGTTCAGTTATTATTGTATTTGGACAAAGAGACATATACGGGAGAAATTCTTGATACTTAAAGATGTCCTTTATGTCCCAAAGTTATTTGCAAATCTGATTTCTAACCAGAAAATCACCAAAAATTTAAAATGCCAAGTAACTTTCTTTCCTCCATATTGTTTATTTCAGGAATAGAACACAAAGGAGATGATTGGGCGTGCAAGTAAGAAATGTGGTCTTTATTGTCTAGATGTCCACCGTGGTGAAGATATAACTAAGAATTTCGTATCTAGTTTATTCTTATCTGAATCTGTTGTGTCCAATAAAGAGAAAGTATGGTTTTATCATCGTCGGTTAGGTCAATCAGCCTTTTATGTAATCAAAATAATGTTTTCATCTTTATTCAAAGATTTGATTATTGAGTCTTTTCATTGTGATGATTGTGAAAATTCAAAACACAAACGTGTTTCCTATTTAATTAGTCACAAAAGAAGTAAAACTCCATTTTCTCTTACTCATAGTGATATTTGGGGACCCTCTTCCATTCCTAATATTTCTGGTGCTAGATGATTTGTGTCATTCATTGATGATTGTAAAAGAGTAACATGGATCTATTTTCTAAAGAAAAAAAATCAGATTTTAGTCGAATTTATCCTACTTTTTTTAATTTGATCAAAACCCAATATAATGTGCCTATGTAAAGATTCCAATTTGATAATGCCAAAGAGTACTACTTCAATCAAATCCTCTCTGTTTTATTCTAAAAGAAGGGATTATTCATGAATCTTCATATGTCAATACTCCTCAACAAAATAGAATAGCAGAGAGAAGAAACGGTCTATTACGTAACATTACTAGATCACTATTATTTCACAAAAGGATGCCAAAACAGGGAAAGTTGTCCTAACTGTTGCACATCTTAGTAACAAAATGCCATTGAGAATTCTGAACTTTAAAAGTTCACTTGATACTCTTAGAAATTTCTTTCTGAATTTTAAAATTTTCAATAAATTAGTTAGTAGATTTTTGGGAGTGTTGCCTATGTTTATATTCATTCTCAAAATAGAGGCAAATTAGACCTACATATTTTTAAGTTGTTTTCTTAAGATATTCTCCTACTCAAAAAGGTAATAAATGTTATCAATCATCATCAAAGAAATTCTTTGTTTCCTGATGTTACATTTGATAAGAGTGAATCCTTTTTGGTCATTATTACAATCAAGGAGAGTTATTGAAGGGAGAGGGACCCCTAGACTTGTCACTATTTTATTTTTTTATTTCTGGTCGTGTCAAATTTTTGCCTGAGTCATTATTTCTTCGGTCACCCGAGTCTCTAAATTCAAAAGAATTTATTGAGTCTCCTAATCTGGATATAGATAATGAAATTCTAGAAAATAATCTATCATTGTAGGTTTATTCCAGAAGAAAGAGACTAACTGATCAAACTACTCAGCTGCAGTCATATCCTGAGGTTACTGATCTTAGTACCCATCTTGAACTGTTGAACTATTAGAAATATCGAACCAAACTAATCATGAAGAAGAACCTAACCAACCTAATGACCTTGACCGTCTAATTGCATTCAGAAAAGAAACCAAAACTTAGACACAACACCTTTTGAGCCTTTCCGTGACCTATCAAAATATATCCCCCACCCCCCAAGTCATAAAGTTTTTCTCTATAATCTCCACACAATAGCTATCTCCAAAAATTTGTCTGAAGCACTAGAAAATATATAGAGAGAGAAAGCTATGAAGTTTGAAATTGAAGTGTTGGAGAAAAACAAAATTTAGGAAATTGTGGAATTATCAAAAGAGAAAAAGTTGGTCGGATGCAAATGGATGTTACTATGAAATATAAGTCAGATGAGTCCATATAACGATCTAAAGCTCATTTGGTAGCAAAGAGTTATACACAGACCTATGAAATTGATCATTTGGAGATTTTTTCATATGGTAAAAATGAATACTTTGAGAACCTTATTATCATTGGCCGCAATTTTTAATTGAAACCTACAACCATTTAATGTAAAAAATACTTTTTTTATATGGAGACTTAGATGAGGAGATCTATATGAAGGTGCCATCTAATTTTGAAATCTAGAAGGGAATGTTGAGTAGATTGAAGAATGAACTCTATGGATTAAAGAAATTACCTCATGCATGGTTTGGAAGATTTCCAAAGGTTATGATCAAGTTAGGGTATCGACAAAGTCAAGGAAACCACACCTTGTTCATTGGCACTCAAAAATAGAATATGTGACGTTATTGATTTATGTAGATGACATCATAGTAGCATGTAATGATTCCAGAGGAGCTACAAAATTTGAAGAAGTATTTACTCAAGGAATTTGAATCAAAGAGCTTGGAAAATTAAAGTATTTTTTGACAATAGAAGTGACACACTCAAACAAATGAATCTTTATTTTCCAACAAAAATATGTGTTTGGTTTGCTGAAAGAAATAAAAAAAATTATGGTGTAAACCAATGGCTACACCAATTGAATATAATCATACATTGTACAATGCTTTAGAAGATGTTGTGGTAGATAAAGGCTTGTACAAAAATTGATTTACTTGTCTCATACAAAGCAAGACATTTTCTTTGTTGCAAATGTTGTTAGCCAATTTATGCATGATCATAGAGAAATGCATCTCAAGCTATCAACAAGATTCTACAATATCTAAAGGGAAGTCCAGCAAAAGGAATACTATTCAAAAGAGAAGGAGACATAGTTTTAGAGGCTTATACTGATGGAGATTATGTTGGTTCATTAGTAGATCAAAGGTCAAGTTCTGGATATTGCACTTTCTTAGGAGGAAATCTGGTGACTTGGAGGAGTGAAAAATAAAATGTAGTATCCAGATCAAGTGTAGAATTCGAGTTTAGATATATGGTTATGGGAGTTTGTAAGTTATTATGATTAAAGATAATCCTTGATAATTTAAAGATAAGATGAGAAGGACCTATGAAACTATAATGTGACAATAAATCAACAATAAGTATAGCTCATAATCCTGTACAACATGATCACACTGAGAATATTGAGGTATCTAGACATTTCATTATGGAGAAAGTAGATAGCGAACTCATTTGTACGTCATTTGTATCAACAAAAGATCATGTGACCGATGTTTTAACAAAAGGATTGCCAAATAATGTGTTTCAAGATCTAATAAGAAAGCGAGGAATAGAAGATATTCATTCACCCGCTTAAGGGAGAGTGAGGATATTCCTCATATCAAGATTTGATCCTCTAAGATCTTAAGATAATTGTTGTAATCTAAAATATCCTTTTCTCCTCTCTGTTTTTCTTTTTTTTGTAAAATATATGATTTTATAGAATCCTAGATTTCATAGGATCTAGATGATTCTGTTCAACAATCTCTCATGTATATAAAGTCATGTATACGATATAGAAAGACATAAATGAAATTATTCAACTATTTTATTCCACAGAAATATAAATCTCTCAACCAATTTGTTTCCTCACTAGCTAAAGCTAAAACAATTAGTTTAGCCTCAATGATTGAGTTAGCAATTATAATTTACTTTTTTGATCTTCAACAAATAGCACCACCACCCAAAGTAAAGATATAACTAATAGTAGAACATAAATCTCTTGATAAAGTATTTCAATCTGCATCAGAAAAGCCTCCAAGTACAACAAGATATTTTTTGTAAAACAAACTATAAGTTTTTGTTTCAATTAAATATTTCATAACTCTTGTTATAGCGTGTCAATGTTCATTACCTGACTTGCTTATGAACCTGCTAAGTACTCCACCTGCATAATCGTGGCGGAGCCAAATTTTTTGTCAATGGTGTTCATACTTTAGGACAAGTAAAAAATAAACCTTGTTGCTCAGGATTTTCGTTACTTTTATTCTTTTTTTTTAACTTAAAAACTAAACCTATATTTTTTTAAAAGAAAGTAAAACGCCTAAGCCTAGGCTCGAACCCAAGCTTCCAAGACAAATTTGAACAACCATAACCATTGGGTTATCTTTCTTTACTATGTTAAAGGTATTCAACAATTAGTATATATCCAAAAATATTGATATTTAAAATATATACTCGCAAATATTTTTCGAGGAAGGTTGTTCATCTGACCACCCTTGTTAATGTGTAGCTCCGTCGTTGCTGCATAAGCAATATCAGGTCTAGTGCAATCAGTCATATATCTCAAACTTTCGATTAATCTAGCATATTTCTTTTGATTTATTACATCATTTTCACTTTGAACAGGGAACAAGTGAAATTTGAATCAAAAGGAGTTACAAAATGCTTGCAATCAAGAAAGTTATATTTTTTCAAAATTCTCTCAACATAATGTGATTGGTCAAGGAAAATTCCATCACATGTTCTTGTAATTTTTATTCCAAGAATAAAATTTACCTCACTAAGATCTTTCATATCAAAATAGCTTCTAAAAATATTTTTAGCTTCATCAATAACATTCATGCTAGAGCCAAAGATCAATAAATCATCAACATATAGGCAAATAATAACATGTGATTTATTTCAAGACTTATCATATATGCACTTATCACACTCATTTGTTTTAAAAATCATTTTAAATCATGCTGAAATCAAACTTTTCTTGTCATTGCTTTGGTGCCTGTTCCAAGCCATATAGGAATTTAGTAAGTTTACACAATTTTCTTTCTTGGCTTGCTTCAACAAAATATTCGGGTTGATCCATATATATTTCCTCATTTAGGTCTCCGTTTAAATAAATAAATTTTTAAATCCATTTGATGAATTTATAAATAAAAAATTACAGTCATAGCAGTTAAAAGTCTTATGGATGTAATTCTAGTTATCGCAGAAAAAATATCAAACAATTCTAGGCCTTCTAGTTGCGTAAAATATTTTGCAACTAGTCTAGCCTTATATTTATCAATAGATTCATGGAGTTTCAAATTTTTTTGTAAGACCCATTTGCAACAAATTATTTTACAATCCCGTGGTAAATAAATTAATTTTCAAGTTTTATTAGAAATTAGTGATTGCATTTTATCATTTACATCCTCTTTCCATAAAATAAAATCATGTAAAGATAAAGCTTCTTTCAAAGTGAGAGGGTCATCTCCAACATTAAACACATAAAACTCAGGATCAATTTTTTTTCTACTCTAGCTCTTTTACTTTTTCTTAACTCGAAACCATCGATTTCTTTATTTTTCAGAGTAAAAGTAGAAGAACTAGGTAGTGACAAAATATTTTGTTCAATCCTTTGACCCCCACTATTTTAGAATCAAAATGAAATTTATTTTCATGAAAAATAGTATCATCCGATTCTATTATAATATTATCTTCAAGATTAAAAAACCTATAGTTTGTACTATTTGAAGTATAACCAAGAAAAACACAAGTAGTACCCAACGGTGTAATCTTGGGATCCATTATTCTCACAAAAGCTAGAAGACCCCAAACTCTTAAATATCCCAAACTTGACTTGTGACCTTTCAACAATTCAAAAGGTGTCAATTTAATTAGACTTTTTATGAGGCATACGATTCAACACATAACAAGTAGTCAAAATAGTTTCACCCCATAAATTTAATGGTGCACGTGACCCAATAAGCATGACATCAGTCAATTCAATCAAAGTTCTATTTTTTCTTTCCGCTACACCATTAGATGCATGAAAATAAAGAGGTGTACTTTCATGAATTAATCTCAATGATCTAAAAAAAAACTAAACTCATTTGACTCATATTCACGACCTCTATCACATTAGTCCTTTTTTATTTTTTCTTCCAAATTGATTATCAACCTCATGATAGATTTAAAAAAATTAAAATCAACACTTTTATTTTTCATCAAGTAACATACATAACTTAGAAAAATTATCAATGAAAGTGATAAAATATATATTTTCTTCACGAGTTAAAATTCATCCAAGTTTACAAATATCAGTATGAACTAATTTCAATAAATCAATTTTTCATTCAACTTGAAAATGAAGCCTTTTAGTGATTTTGACTTTACTACAAGTCTCACACTTTTCTAACTTATTTTTAATCATTGGGTTTAATCCTAAACTACTCATGATTCCAACATAACGATCATTAATATGACACAAATGAGCATATAAAAAATTAGTCGAAGAAAGCATTTCAACATTCAGTTTGAACATCTCATCATAAGCATACCACTTTTCCACAAAAATATATTTTTAAAAGGAGTATATTTTTTAAATCAAACTGTGTCATAACAGACATGACAGTTTGCACCAGAATTAGCCCACCATCCATCAACATTCTCAATCATGTTTATGTCGTTAATCACTATCACAAAAGGTTCTTATTCGGTAACGTTTGCCTGAGGTATAAGACCATATTTTCGGAATTTACAAAATCAAGCAGTATGTCCACTCTTGCCACAAACAAAGCATGGTCTCTTATCTTGAACTTGTTGATTTTTCTGCTTGGTTATTTCCATCACTATTTTTGTTGGGAGGTCTACCATTATCTTTCTTAAAAAATTTCTTCTTAGGCTTCATAGAAGTGTTTTTGTGAGATTCAGGAGTAGCATTACTTGAAGTAATTAAATTTACCTTCATTGTGTTGTTGCTCTCTTCTGATTGTAAAAGTGCATCTTGGCCCATTGCCTCCTCTTCAACGAAGAATTTTATTATCAATGTTTCAAGAGAAGTTTATTTTTGTTTGTGGCGCATAATTTTTTGAAATTTCTTTCAAGAAAGTAAAAGTGTATCTACTATACCACAAACAATATGATTAATCTCATATTTTGATCTCTTCGGACCTGAGCACTCCAATAATCATTATTAAGTCTTGAACTGATCTACCACTGATTTGTTGTCCACCATTTGAAAATGAAAAAAACTTACTAGCCACATATTTTTTCGCTCCAGCCTCTTCGATATGATACTTACTCTGCAATGTTTTTTGAATTTTCTTTGAACTAGAGTGCGTTCTATCATAACAATTAAGAATATATGACCAACACTTGTAGGATTCACCATCGTACTTTTTCACTTTCTCATGATGCGAAATAAGTTCATCATCATTTATGGAGGTGTCATCAACTTCATTAGGATTTTTCTCTGTTAACACATAAGAAACATTGAGAAGACTTAAGTAGAAAAGTATTTTGCCCCTCCATCTCTTGTAATGGTTACAATTGAACCGAAATGGCTTGTTAATATCTCCCATCTTGACATTCGTGAGTTTTTCAATTGTAGTCATTTCTCCTTAAAATTGTTGGTGAAAATTACAAGATTACAATTGAAAATAAAACGAAGAAATAAAAATATCTCCAGGATGTGGCGTAGATATCTCACTCTCTTTAAGGAGATTCAAGCCCACTGTAGTAAATGTTTTTACCGGTCCAACAGTAGTCCTCTTGACTCATCCCCTCCAGAATACAACAACTTAATTACAAAGAATAACTCAACAAATACTGGACAAGAGTTGAGTTCAAAGCTCCACAAAAAGATTTCCTCCTTTCAACAAATAAAAAAAAAAAAATTGACAAATTTTTATGCACTCTATATTCTTTTGTACCCAAAACAAATGGCCATCACTATTTATAGTTGACGTGAGAGTTGGCTTTTCAAATGATAAGGTTGAAGAATTTATTGATATTGTCATCTAAATGACCATTTCAAAGTCTTCATAATCAATCTTATAGAACATACCTTATTGGCCAAATCCCCTACTCACCACTTAATAAAATGTGTTTCTTCTTTTATTTTTTCTTAATTATTTTGTTTGTGTGATCGTTATTTCACATTGAATTATGTGAAACATTTTTTTTTCTCATGTCTTAAAAAGCGGGAAGTTCTTATATTTAAAAGTAATTTAATTTTATCTTTTAATTTTAAATTTAGTAATATGTTCTTATAATCATAATAATGCTAATAATATATTTAAAATCACAAATTTAGACTCAATAAAACAATTTCAAAAATATTTCTATGGTCTATTATTTTTTTTGTATGTGCATAATTTCACACGAGTTTCTCATATAACAAAGTATTATGAAAAGATTAACTTGCTAATTATCATCTGGCTAAATTTATACTCCCTCCGACTCAATTTATATAATGTAGTTTGACTAGACACATACCTTAAAAAAATATAGGAAGACAACAAAAAAGTATAAATTATGTACTTACTTAGTCATTGATTCCTTAATAAAATAGAAAATGTCATTTTTATTTTAATATATATGAATAAAAACAAATGGTCATGAAACGATAACTTTAATGAGAATATATATCAGTATTTTTTGTCAATTGTTCAACTTAAGTTAGGGTCAAATAAACTGACATAAAGAGTACTAGTTGCACTTAGAGGGAAATAGTGGCATGGAAAGTTATCAATTAAGACTGGCTAAACATGACAATATTTTCTCCAAAGACTTTTCGAATGCCTAGGCCTCCACAATTTTCCCAATTAATAAGGTGAAGACGTTTTTTTATTTATTTACATGACTATTTTATTTTAGGAAAAATTACACGGTTAAG
>JAJOOO010006998.1:0-29587 GCA_029582685.1 Solanum piurae | reverse complement strand
AAATACCTGAAAATCAAGGATTTACATTAGGTATTGGCATAATATATGCATTTGAGGACACTAAATATATTAAAATAAAACCCTGAATGAGTCCAAATTGTGGACTCATCAAGCCACTCAGGGATGTGTCGTGATGGCTCCACTGGTTGTTTCAAGTGTGGCCAGAACGGTCATTTTATGATAGAGTGTCCAAATAAGAGGCAGGGAAATTGTAATGGGGGCAATAGAACCCAATTTTCTTCAGTTGCTCCACCAGACAGAGTTACATGTTGAGGAGCTACTTTAGGGGCAGGCGGAGGAAGAAACCATCTTTATGTTATCACCCGTCGCCAAGAGCAAGAGGATTCACCAGATGTTGTCACTGGTATGATCCAAGCCTTTACTTTGATGTTTATGCTTTGCTAGATCCAGGAGCGATTTTATTTTTTGTGACTCCTTATAATGCGATGAATTTTGATGTTCTTCCTGAGCTACATATTGGTTAGATTTTGGTGTTTCTCTAGTTCCTAGTGAACCAGTTATAGAGTGGAAGAGTAGTTCAACACAGCATAAAGGTCATGTTATATCATACCTTAAGGTGAGGAAGTTAGTTTCTAAGGGGTGTGTCTATCACTTAGTCCGAGTTAATAACTCTAGTGTTGAGATACCTCCTATTTAGTCAGTTTCAGTAGTAAAAGAGTTCGAGAAGTCTTTTTAGATGAACTTTCTGAAGTCCCTCCTAAGAGAAAATAGACTTCAGTATATATATTCTTCTTGATACTCGTCGTATATCTATTCCTCCATATAGGATGGTACCAAAAGAGTTGAAAGAGCAGTTGAAAGATCTCCTAGAGAAAGGTTTTATTCGATCAAGTGTCTCACCTTGGGGGGTTTCGGTCTTGTTTGTGAGAATGCAGGATGGTTCTCTTAGAATGTATATAGTTTACCGTCAGTTGAACAAGGTTAGTATCAAGAATAAGTATCCTCTTCCGATAATTGATGATCTCTTCGATTAACTTCAAGGTGCTACTTGTTTTTCTAAGATAGACCTCAGATCTGGCTACCATCAGTTAAGAGTAAGGGAATGTGATATTGCAAAGACAGCTTTCAGGACCCGTTATGGTCACTATGAGTTTTTGGTCATGTCGTTCGGTTTAAATAATGCACCTGCAACGTTCATGGACCTTATGAGTAGAGTATTCAAGCCTTATTTAGATATGTTTGTTATCGTGCTCATTGATGAGATTCTAATCTATTCGAGGAATGAGGAGGATCATGCTAGTCATCTCAAAATAGTTTTCCAAACTCTAAAGGATAGAGAGTTGTATGCCAAGTTCTCTAAGTGTGAGTTTTGACTTTAGTCTGTGGAATTCTCAGGCCACATTATTTCTGGTGATGGAATTAGAGTTGATACCCAGAAGATAGAGACAATGCAGAATTGGCCTATACCCACATCTCCAACAGATATTAGGAGTTTCTTGGGGTTGGCTGGATATTATAGAAAGTTTGTAGAGGGATTCTCATCTATTTCGTACCCTTTGAGCTAGTTGACTCAGAAAACAGTAAAGTTTCAATGGTTTGAAGCTTGTGAAAAAGCTTTCAGGAATTAAAGAAGATGTTGACTACTGCCCAATATTGACCTTACCAGAAGGTACACAAGGCTTTGTTGTATATTGTGATGCTTCCAGAGTTGGTTTGGGTTGTGTGATAATGCAGAAGGGAAAAAGTTATAGCTTATGCCTCCAGACTATTGAAAGTTCACGAGAAGAACTACCCAACCCACGACTTACAGTTGGCTGCCGTAGTATTTTATTTGAAAATATGGCGTCATTATTTTTATGGTATTCATGTAGATGTATTCACTGATCACAACAGTCTTCAGTATGCATTTGGTCAGAAAAAGCTTAATCTCAGACAGAGAAGGTGGTTGGAGTTACTCAAAGATTGTGACATGAGTATCCTTTATCACCCAGGTAAGGCTAATGTTGTTTTTGATCCCTTGAGTAGATTATCTATGGGTAGTACGGCCCATTTTGAGGAAGATAAGAAAGAGTTAGCAAAAGAGGTGCATAGACTTGCACGATTAGGAGTTCGACTAATGTATTCCAATGATGGAGGAGTAGTGGTGATGAATGGGGCTGAATCATCATTACTGTTAGAAGTTAAAGAGAAGCAAGACCAAGATCCTATTTTTCTTGAATTGTACGCAAATGTTCATAAGTAAAAAGTAATGGCTTTTGAATAAGGGGGAGATGGTGTGTAGCAAAGGTGGATGAACTCCAAGAGAGGATCATGGAGGAAGTTCATAGCTCTAGATATTCTATCCATTCGGATTCCACAAAGATGTATTGTGAGTTGAGAGAGGTATATTGGTGGAATAGTATAAAGAAAAGTATTGTTGAGTTCGTTGTTAAATGCCCAAATTGTCAACAAGTTCAAGTAGAGCACCAAAGGCCATATGGTATGGATCAGAATATAGAACTTTCGAAATGGAAGTGGGAGATGATTAATATGGATTTCATTCCTGGGTTGCCACGGTCTCACAGGCAACATGATTCTATTTGGGTGATTGTTGATAGAATGAAAAAATGAACCCACTTTTTGCCAGTAAAGAATACCCATTCAACAAACGACTATGCCAAGTTGTATCTTCAAGAGGTAGTTAGACTTCATGGGGTGTCCATTTCGATTATTTCAGACAGAGGTGCGCAATTTACTGCATAGTATTGGAAGTCATTCCACAATGGCTTGGATTCAAAGGTGAACTTAAGTAATGCTTTTCATCCTCAGACAGATGGTTAAGCAGAGCGCACTATGAAGACCTTAGAAGATATGTTGAGGGCCTGTGTGGTTGATTTTAACGGTAATTGGGATGATCACCTACTTCTCATTGAGTTCGCTTACAATAATAGTTACCACTCTAACATCCAATGGCTTCTTATGAAGCTCTTTATGGGAGAAGATGCAAATATCCTATTGGTTGGTTTGAAGTTGGTGAAGCTGGGTTGATAGGACCTGACATAGTTCATCAAGCTATGGAGAAGGGGAAAGTTATTCAAGAGAGGTTGAAAACATCGCAGAGTCGTCAAAAATCCTAAACAGATGTTAGGAGAAGAGACTTAGAGTTCGAAGTAAATGATTGATTTTACTTGAAAGTTTCACCCATGAAAAGTGTTATGAGGTTTGGTAAGAAGGGGAAACTTAGTCCCCGATATATTGGTCCTTATAGAATATATAAGAGGATTGTCAATATAGCTTATGAGTTAGAGCTACCCCAATAGTTAGCAGCGGTTCATCCGGTATTTCACATCTCCATGTTGAAGAAGTGCATGGGAGATCCTTAACTTATCATACCTACTGAAGATATTGGTATCAAGGATAGCTTATCATATGAGGAGATTCCTGTTCAGATTCTAGATCGCCAAGTTCACAAGTTGAGATCGAAAGAAGTAGCATCAGTCAAAGTTCTGTGGAGAAATCAGTTTGTTGAGGAAACTACTTGGGAAGCTGAGGAGGATATGAAGAAGAGATACCCACATCTCTTTGAATCCAGGGAAGTTCAAAATTGAGGTACTAATCCTTCTCTTGGCTTTTATTTTAAGTTGGCATGTTGTATTTATATTTTGCTTGTTGGGTTTTTGAACTAGATGTTAGATGTTACACCTTAGACTACTAAAAGTAATCTCATTCGAGGTGGAATGTTCCCAAGGGGGAGATATTGTAACACCCCGCTACTAGAAAGACTTAGAATTAGAAAAAAACCATTTTTGGAAATAATCAAATTTGGAAAGTTTGACAAAGTTAAGCTAAGTATGAGTTTTAGGTCAACTTCAAAAGGCCATAACTCCTAGCTCAGTATGAGTTAGGTGTGATACAATATACCATAGGAAATATATTTGAATTATTTTTCCAACACCACCGAGTTTGATCAATTTTGAGTTCGTATGAGGGAGATAAGCCCATTTGAAGTTAGGTTGTCTAGATAAGGAAAGTCAAAACAGGATTTTAGAAGAGTATTATGGTCTTTTCACTACCTACTTAATTAAATTATTTTTTGGTAATTAAGTTGGGGTCTCAACTGATTGGACCAGTTTACGCTTCATAAAAATAAGTTAGGGTTTTGAGAGAAGATAAAAGAAGAGAAGAAACTTGGAATCGTCGAGTTCTTGAAGAATTGCTTGAGGATTTTGCCAAGGGTTGATCCCTACGAGGTATGTGAGATCACATAGCATTGGGTTAGTTCACCCACGCGCTAATCATGATTTTATTCAGCGAAATTATGTTTTTGAAAGTATAGAAATTGAGTTCTTGATGGATTTGTTTGAAGTTTCTATTGGGTTCTTGATTGTTGAAGTTGTTGAGAAGTCTTTGCTTTAAATTCATGAAATTAGATGTCGTTTTGAGTAAATTCTTGCATATTTTGGTTACTTAGTCGAATCTAAGTGTTTGGGGAAAGAACCAATTGAATCTAGAGGGTTTAGTATTGAAAAACTACCAAGGAAATTCGTCAAAAATCTGGGAACAGGCCTGGGGCAACGCGCCACTCAGAGCGTCCAAAGACAGAGTCTGAAGTTAGGGATTTGGGGCGCCGCGCCAGCCAGTGCACCCCAAACTACACTCTGAAGTATGGCCTCTGGCGCCCAATGCCACTCAGAGCGCCGGGGACGCCATATCTTTTACTCTTTCCCAATTCTTTCCATACGAGTTCCCTTGATATGTACCGATGTTTTCTAGTTGATTTCTAAACTCTAAGGTACATCTAAACAACATGAAATCATCCATAACATGAGATCATGAGCCTTGAATCCATAATTCAATTCAAGGAAAGTTAAGAGTCAAGTCAAGAGAAGTTTATAGAGTTTTCCAAAAGTCTTTTACAAATGTTTTAATTGTGTTTTAAGACTTAAGTTTTGAGTTACGTAAAGAGTGAAGATTGAAGTACATTTCATCAAAAGACTATATCGGGACTATGTACTCCGAAAGGGTAAATGTTTTCACATTTAAGCAAGAAAGGAAACTTTGATTTTAAAAAGAGCCTCTGAGCTAGTTTTTTAGTAAAGAGTAAATGCTTTCACAATTAAGCAAGAGAGAAACTTTGATTTCCAAGATAGACTTTGAGCTAAATTTTGATAAATTATCTCAATACATAAAAAAAGGTATGTTTTTAAACATAAGAGCTAGTATTATATTTTGGGAGTAGTATTGAGCACCGATATGTGGGAGAGTTCAGACAACTCTCGACCCCATAAACCATGTAGCCATCATGGGTAGAAAAGGGTAATTTTTAGATGATTCCTTAGTGCTTTTTAGCATAGACTAGTGAATCCACTTAGTAGTAAGGTTACGTACCCTCGCCAAGGTATAGGACGGCCCTGGCAGTGTGAGCCAAAATGGTACATCATCACAATATCTCTTAAGTGATGGTTGTCGGTTAGAGAAACTCCCATAGAAGTATTTTGTATTCTTATGTACACAGATGTAAATTTTATTTTTATATACATTCCAGAGTTTATATTGTATCTTTGCATACATACAGAGTTAATATTGTATTTCTAAATACACAGAGTTGTTATCCTTGTTTTAAAAGCTTTTCTATATAATGCATTCATATTATTACTTTATATTGAAATGAGTTAAGTTGTGTTGAGTTGAGCCAGGTATTTTCTTTCAGTTCCTTTCAAGATTATGTCTTGTTTTAGTATTCACCTCGCATGCTCGTACATTCAATGTACTGATGGTATTTGACCGACATCATTGTTATGATGCAGATACAGGTAACAAGGATCAACATCCAGCGCTTCGTTAATCCAATTGTGCATTCAGACTCTTGTGGCGAGCCTTCTTGCTTTTCGGAGGATCCCTATTTACATTGCTTTAGTAGTTTTTAGTTTTTAGGATGATCGGGTGTCTTGTCACAACATCCCTCACAGTTAGAGGTTTCATATATAGTTAATTAGTTCATTCTTTATATTGGCTTATGTTGAATCTTGAGTTGCCACTTTGGCTAAGTTGAATGTTATTTAATACATTCTAAGTTATCTATTGAACAATTCATTTTAATTTTTAAAGTATTTTATCATGAGTAAGTCTTCCGCTAAGAGATAAGCCAGGCCAAGGGTTCTCTTGGGGCTCGCAATGGTTCTCGAGTGCCAGTGCCACCCAGGGTGTAGGCTCGGGGATTGCAGAATCAGAACCTTAGTTTGAAACCCTAGGTGAATCCTTTCTTCTTCCTCTTCAAGTTTTTAGAGATAGAATATTTTGGAGAGGAATTGATTTTCTTTTAGTAATTTGGAAGAATGAATCAAATCGGGGTGAATTTGGGGGTTAAAAGATTTATATAGGGGTTCAAAATATAGGAAAAATGACATAGTATAGGAATTAATTAATTAGGAAACAACCCAACTACCCCTGAAAAATAACTGCCAGCTACAATCGACGACCCACAATCGATGGACCGTGGATGGACCTATGGTCCGTCTTGTACACTCGTGGTTCCTTGTTAGAGAGTTTTTCTTGGACCCACGACTCCTGGACCAAGGATCGTGGACCCAACTACGGTCCTGCCACGATCCGAGCCTACACCCTGGACGTGACACGGCGTATAAGGCTCCAAAAAGCCTCATACAAGCCTCATAGAATTCATAACATAAGACATAAAGAAAATGGTATGGAATTTAAAACTTTTAATCCATACAATCAAAAACATTATGTAAAACATACCGTGGAAGTCTAGCTTGTCTCACATGGCCATTGATGTTTGCGTAATGAAGACACAACTTCCAATGCAAGTGTCTACGATCGTACAATAGTAAAGTAACCCAACCAAGGGTTGGGGTTGAGTCCCAAGGGAGTGGGCTTCAGAATTAATAGAAAAATAAAATTAAGTTCTAATTAGTCATAGCTATAGACATTATCGAATATAAACATACTAAATCTAAATGGGGTGACACAAGAGTGTCAATTAACAATGGGGGTTTGTACCAAGTAAGTAAAAATCAACGAAAATGCAAAGAGTACTAATCAAGAAGATGGGATTCTTGGGATGTAATAGGAATACAGGTTAAACTAGATCATTGGGTACATGTTTTTGATAGTAAATTCATTGAATATTTGTGACTAGGCTAGACTATAGTGTGGGTACATGCTTTCGATAGAAGGCACTGATAAGACCTTTCAGCTGGGTACATGCTTTCGATAGAAGATTCATAGAATAATTGTGACTAGGCTAAACTTTAAGAGAGATAAGCTCTCTCTGGAGCAACTTACCCCGTTTCAAATGAGTTCCTCTCGGACACCCACTTGCCGCATGAAGACCAGCCTATGCCTTAACCCACTCACTCTCTTGAGCTGAGCGTGTGGACAGGGGACTAGGGTTCACTCTCTCGAGCTGAACCTCATGTCGACCCACTCACACTGACCATCAATCTAGTGGTCTTAGTTTTACGATCTCTTTCTCGAGCAAGCCGAAAACACATAAATAAACTTGTATTTGCAACTACAAATTCATTAAATTCATCCTTAACCACTAAACGAAATCACATTTAAACTATGAATAGACTATCAACAAGCAAGACCCAACAATTATCTTAACCCATATTCGCTAAATCACACCACAAGAATTGGGGTTTTTAGCCACACATCAAGAGATAGAAATTTATATCTAAATGAGCTTGCATTCAAATGGATATGAAGATTTAAGTTTTGTTACAGGCCAAGAATGAAGAATCCAAGAGACCCAAGTCCAAATCTTGAAGATGAAACCCTTTGGATCTTCAAGTCTTCAAAACCCTCTCAAGCTTAGAGCAAAAGTATCAAAAAGTACTATTCTATATGAAAATTATAATAATTGTTCGACTCTTAAAAATACAACTCTAACTAGTATGTATATCTTTCACAAATTTGGGCTGCAGCAAATCATTCACCGTCGTTAGTCAGAATCTCCGATCAACACGGCGATTCGCCTTTTGGTGTAGTTCATCGCCGTCTTGCACCATCCTTCAGCATCGTCGTGCTCTGGGTCATTGGGTGACATGGTACTTCTTCGCGGAACTTCTCGGTGATACGCTGACTGCTCCCTTTTTCTATCGACTTGATCCTTTCCTTCAGGGCTCAGCACACTGGAACAAAAGGCGAAGTAAGACCCTTCGGCGACTCGCCAAGTGGACTGGGCGATCCTCAGGCCTTCATTTCTTCATTTTTTTCAGCCTTATCGTTCCTTTTTGCGACGTAGTGTCCATGCTTTCCTTCAAACATCAAATACCTGAAATTTAAGGGTTTTCATCAGATATTGAGATAAAATAAGCATTTGAGGACACAATTTCTATTAAAATAGAGCCCTAAATGAGTGCAATTTGTGGACTCATCAACACCCCCAACTTAAACTTTTGCTTATCCTCAAGCATACTCAAGTTCAACCATTCAAAAAGGAGGTCTCGAACAGTGCTACACAAGACTCAATCATGAATGCACACAACAAGACTCAATTTACTCACGCAAAGATCAATTTATGTACCCAAAGATTCAAGTTGTGACACACCAATATCAAAGAATCTCATGCTCACAATACTTGCTTCAAATGCAAGTTCAAGCTCAACCAAATGTTCAAATTCCCCCACACAAGGAATGATTCCATATTCACACACAATGGTTTGCAATTTAAAGCTTCAGAATCAAATGCAATGCTCACACTCACAAAGATGAACACGATGCATATTTTCACCAATAGGTTTGCCCGTATTTTCCGATCAACATTTGTTTCAGCTCACTCAAGATCAAAAAGGTCTTTTCAAGGCTTGTAATAGGGCTGACTGAAAAGGTATGGTCATTTAGGCTTAGTGACTTTTATCCTCATGAGATGTGGTATTCACAACACTTCTTTTCCTCTTCCTTCATCATTTTTCCTAGTGCTCATAAGTCATTCCATTATTCACTTCTCATGGATTTTTGGAAACCCCATTTTCTTTATATCTTCACACTTTATTCCTCTACTTTTTCATTCTTTTTCTTTTCCTTTCTCTTTTCTCATTTTTTTTATGGAGGGGTTCTATTTTTCTCAAAATCATGGGTAAGATGGACTTTTTTGCACTTCTTGATTTACCTTTTATTTTCACCACACCCCCAACTTAGGCTTTTGGCCTAAGTTGGCTATTCAAACTAACCACAACTTCATGAGGATTATGGGTAATGGATAAAGAAAGGTTATGATTTCATCAAGTTTCTTCAAAAGAAAGGTAAGAGGTTCACACATGCTCACAAGGTAGGCGACAAAGAGGTATCTGTCAAATTGACTCACATTCTTCGAAGTTGCCTAAGATCATATCAAGAGATAACGTTACTTAGTCGATCGGACCAACAGAGAAAATTCTAGGTGTATTCATGCATGGTTCACAATAAGCTCATCACATAAGGCATCGACACTAAAGTCAAACAAGACTCCAAACTTTCGCTAGTATGCAACAGTCATCACAAGAGAATCAATTTGATACATGGCTAATCACAACGAGATGCAAAGAGTTCACATATTCTCTATGCAACTTCATTTTTCCTCATCGTAGCCGCACATTCATGTTCGTTTGATTAAGAGAACTATTCAAGTCATCGGTATTGATCGGAACCAAAATTCAAATTTTGGGAAAGAACAACCACATTCACACGAGAGGTGGCAAATTTTTTTGGAAGGGTCAAAATCATTTTGCAATTTAAAACAAAAGGAGCCACAAGCTCAAACATCCACAAAAACACTATTAACACAACATTATAACTCACAACTCAGATACTCAAACAAAACATAATTCAGAAATAGCACACAAAGGTGGGCCTCACCCCACGACAAATAAAATCATTTGTCCTCAAATGCAAATAACACAGAATCCAAAAGGTAAAATAAAGAAAGACAGAGAGGGAGGTAAAAAAGGATCCTGTCTAAGCAGTTGCTCCATCTGTCTGGGCATCAGTGCCCAGAGTGTTGTCATTCTGACTCTGGTTTTCAATGTTTGCGTTTGCCTTAGTTGCTGCAGTGATATTAGCCTTAGCCATATTGTCCAAATCGTGAGCTGCTCCAAAGGCATGTATCACGTTAATGAACCCTCGAGCCCATGAAAGTACATTAGGGTCAATGGGATCCTCCTACTGGAACTGGCTTTCTTGTTCTCGCTTCTTGCTTTGTGGTGATCTGTCGTTCCTGCATCTCTTCTGGAGTTTCATGCTTTTATATGTCGGGCTGACATATTTCTTCTTGCAACTTTTGGTATGGCCATGTCTGCAAAGCCTTGAGATAAAGTTAGAAAATATTCGACAAGCAAACCGAAGACCATCAGCTGCAGGCAGACTTAGCAGTCCATTCGACGAGTCGCCGAATACTTTCGGTGAACAAAGGGGTTTCCTCCAAAAGTTACAGTGAAGAAGGGGTCAGGGGTGCGGACAAAGGGCGAACACGAAGAATTTCGGTGAGTCGCCGAGTTCTTTTGGCGACCTCATGCTTCTCACCGAAAGGTACAGAAGCCACAACACATAAAGCATGATATCAAAGGTGAGGTAGGGCAACTAGGAGAACCACTGAGTAGTTTGGCGAGCTCATCTCAGCTCACCGAAATGACTCGTCGTGCCTATTATCAACCCAACTTCTTGAAATCATCCCCGCAACCCCTGAAAAAGCAATTTAATCTCCTACAGCACAAATCCGACTAAAACCCGTAACATATAAGAACTCCCTATTGCAAATTAATTTAACTTAACGCACTAGAAAGTGGGCATCACCATTCAAGCAAGAGTTATCAATTAGGAATAGGCAATTAAGCAATCCGATCCAATCAGAGAGGCCCATCAGAATTCAACAAGATTAACAGATTGCCAATGAGTACAATTTTGACAAAATGAATCCAGGATTTGAAGTACCAACCTTTTATGTTGATGAAATGGATGTTGAGATGCTAGGAAGCAATGTAATCCAACTCATAGCACAATTTGATACTAAAAATACTCCAAAAATGCAAGAAATGTAAAACTAGAATTCAGGTGTGAGTTTGGAATGATGAAAAAGTGAGGGAAAGGGAATGAGTTTGAAACATTTAAACCGTTGACTTGAAAAACCGTCCAGTTTTTGCCTATTCGGCGACATTAGTCCCGATCGCCAAACTATTGGCGTAACGCCAAGTAGTCATTTGCCTCGCCAAATTTTACAGAACCTCCATGTATTGTGGGAGTCTAATGGCGGTCTGGTTTGGGGTTGCCAAACCCTTCGACGATTCATGGAATGGACCTGTAACTCGCCAATCTACACTTTTCGTTCACTCTCCACACTTCCATCTGCACAATCAACACACTATTATTTTATCAAAACAAAATAAAGCAATAAATGGTTTTGGGTTGCCTCTTAAATAGCGCCTTAGTTAACATCGTGGCAAGACGCAAGTCCACCTTCAAACCTCATTTTTGGGGTTGACCATAGTGTCACTAGGCAAACCCCTATTTTGCTGCGATTGGAAATCGGGCAATACCTGACCCACAAGGTTCTCGAGCAGATGGACGGCTCTGGAATGAGACCAAATCATTCGCTTCATCCCTTTGATGTTTTCCTTCATTTCTTCTAGCTATCCATCTTGCTTAGTCACCTTGTAGAGAATGATTGAGAGTATTCCGTCAAGGTGTTTAACCTCATTATCCTTGGGACTTCTTCGCTCATGAGGAGGGATATATTTATCCTTCCTCTTGCACTGGACTTCGATCTCCATCATCTTTTTGGCCAACTCATCCATCTGAGTCATTAGGGAGGCCAACATGAAGTCTTTTTCTACATCTTGGTTCCTTTCAGCCATTTGATTAAGCACTTCGACTGCTATTACATATGGTTGTTTCGTAATGTCTCTCGGAATGAGTTGGTTGACCAAACTCTTGTTTCCGGGACCAAGACTTCTATAGTAGCAGTCAAGGAGGATTATATAGGGAATGTCATGAGTTGGGCATTGAGTGATTAGTTCATTAAACCTTTCCCATGACTTGTGGACCCGTTCACCTTCCAACTGCTTGAAGGTGAGGATACGATCCAAGAATATCATTACCTCTAATGGAGGAAACTCCATTAGGTCCCGAGTGCTTCTCGCCATAATCACTTCTTCTGCTTCAATAGAAAAAAGAAAAAGAAAACTACAAATTAAGTAAGTAAACTACAACTAAGAAGAACAATTTTTTTACTAAACTAAGAATTTTCAAGTGACACCACTCCCCGGCAGCGGCGCCATTTTGATGTTTGCGTAATCAAGACACAACAACCAATGCAAGTGTCTACGATCGTACAATAGTAAAGTAACCCAACCAAGGGTTGGGGTCGAGTCCCAAGACAGTGGGTTTGAGAATTAATAGAAAAATAAAATTAAATTCTAATTAGTCATAGCTATAGACATTATCGAATATAAACATACTAAATCTAAAGGGGGTGACACAATAGTGTCAATTAACATTGGGGGTTTGGAACAAGTAAGAAAAAATCAGCGAAATGCAAAGAGTACTAATCAAGGAGATGAGATTCTTAGGATGTGATAGGAATACGGGTTAAACTATATCATTGGGTACATGCTTTTGATAGTAAATTCGTTGATTATTTGTGACTAGGCTAGACTATAATGGGGGTAAATTCTCTCTCGAGCAACTTACCCCGAATCGACTCGGTTTCCCTCGAACACCGAATTGTCGCATGAAGAACAACCGCCACCTTAACCCACTCACTCTCGCGAGCTAAGTGTGTGGGAGAAGGACTAGGGTTCACTCTCTCGAGCTGAACCTCGTGTCGACCCAATCCCATTTTTCATCAATTTAGTAGTCTTAGTTTTACGACCTCTCTCTCGAGCAAGCCTAAAACACAAAGGTGAAATCGTATTTGCAACTACAATTTCATTAAGTTCCAACATAACTTATATATAAAATCACATTTATACAACGATTAAACTATCATCAAGCAAGACCCAACAATTAACTTAACCCATATTCACAAAATCACACCCCAAGAATTGGGGTTTTAGCTAGACATGTATAACAAATAGAAATTTATACCAATATGAGTTTGCATTCAAATGGGTATGAAGATTTAAGTCTCAAAACAAGTCAAGAGTGAAGAATCCAGAAGACTCAAGTCCAAAATCTTGGAGTTGAAACCCTTTGAACCTTCAAGTTCTTCAAAACCCTCTCCAAACTTAGAACTCAAAAATAGAAGCAAAGTCTGAAAAATTACTGTTCAAAAATAAAAATTCCATCCTAGAATAATAATTCTCAATGAGTATTTATAGTTTCCAAAAATTTGTGCGGTGAAGGATCACTCGGCAAAGTTAGTCAGAATCACCGATCAATTCGGCGATCCGCCCTTTGGTCTAGTTCATCACCGTCTTGCATTAGCCTTCAACATCGTTTGTTTTGGATCACCACCGATTTGATCCTTTCCTTCAGGCCTCAGCACACTGGAACAAAAGACGAGGATAAGACCTTTGTTCCTTTTTGCTAAGTAGTGCTCATGCTTTCCCTCAAACTCCAAATACCTGAAACTTAAGGATTTTCATTAGATATTGAGACAAAATATCCATTTGAGGACACTAATTCTATCAAAATATAGCCCTAAATGAGTCCAATTTGTGAACTCATCAGCCATTTAGTACATCTTTAGAATAAAAAATAGGGTCATAGCCCTTTAACATAATTCAAAACTTAAAATGACATAAAAGGAACTAAAATGACGACACTCATCCTCGAACCATGAGGACTCACCAACTAGCCTTAGAGAATAGTATGTTCAAGCCTTGAACCTTAGAAATCACTTTAAGATCTGGAACCTACACTTTGTAGAAAAGATAGAATAAATATGGATTAGCTCACAAAAATGTACTAAGTATGATGATCATGCAAAAATCATGCTTTAAAAGGACATTTTCGTTGAAAACTATGCATTATGCCAATTTTGAGAAACATCATGAACTTTAGTATAAGAGGCATAAGATACAAACATATTGAACATGCATATCATTTCAACATAATAGAATCATCATCTTAGGCAATCCTAAGTTATACCTCTGAAAAGTATGAATGGAATCCCATAATACCACTCATACTAAGTACCCCTTTGAGGTCACAATAGACAAGAAACATTTATATTTCATAAGTCATGACAAGGAAAGTAACTCATAATAACATTTCCAAGTAAAACATTCATCATAACATTAAGCATTTAAGTCAACATTCTCATTAGCTTCATTATGAGCACATTCTTTTCTTTAACCTTTAAGACATTAGAGAATCACACCATAACCCTCTCAAATCCTACTCGTGCAATGTATGAATGGCATCCCATACTACCACCCACACGTCATAGAACCTCTCAAATAACTATAGAACATATCTCACATGATGGGAATAAGCATTAACCAACAAAGACCATGAAAGTAAATCATGGAATCCGGTGTCTATCCCACACCGTAAAGGGTTAGTTACTTGCCTAAGGTAGGATTGATAATATTTTAGCTTAAGTGGATCCACTAGCTAAGACCTATGTGGGTACATAGTTTTGGGATAAGGAAGATGTTCATTAAAACCCGGCCTAACATGCGGAGAGCTTCCATCTTACCATATCCACTCGGTGCTAAGCTTACATTCCCATAGAGTAGTACATTTTCATTAACATTATTATACTTGAGAGGGCTACCACAATTAGGTCTACCGACCCAAAGTACATTACACACATGAAAGGACCACCATCATTGGGTATACCGATTCAAGGTACATCATTAGGATAGCTCATTGAATCCTCAAGAAAGGGCCACCACCATTAGGTCTACCAAATCAAGGTTCATCATTGCATTAATAGTTCATAGACTCATCATGAAGGGCTACCACCATTAGGTCTACCGATTCAATGTTCATTAAGTAAATATACATTAGTTACACAAGAAGAGGATGCCCTAATCCTGCCAATTCAAGGTACATCAATCAACATCACTTTCAATTGCACACGAAGAGGATGCCCTAAGCCTACCAATTCAAGGTATAATGTTACATTGAAGAAACCCTTCAGAATACATCATCATCACTCACAAGTGTTTAATTGAGAATAACGTTTCAATAATAACACAATTGCATTTTAGACATGATCACATTACTTTCATTGAAATCACAAAACATATACTTAAGCATCATGAATATACATTAACCTTCACAATTTGCCCTTCAAGGCAATGAATCATAATTCACTAACACACCTATAATTACTACAATTTAGGAATGAATAGTGACATAATTCAATAAACTCAATCAATATAGACATATTCTATTCACATGCTTCCATAATCAATCAACCCACATCATGAAGTCATAATTTGGTAATTTAGGAAATTCATGGGTTCTTAGGGGAAATTTCATCATAAATCAACAATTAAACATCAATTCAATCAAAATCTATCATAAATCAACCATTGAAAATGTTTGAGGAAGGAACCCATGACTTAGAGTGAAACCGTAACTTTTTGGGGAACTTGAAAACTTTGAAATTTAGTTTTGGAGGGACTTAATGGGTGAAAGCTACCCATAGATGAAAAGACACCATACCTTAATGGAGTTTTCCCCTAAATTTGAGAAGAAACACCTTGGTTCTTCAAGCCCTAGCCTCCACTTCTTCTTCTTCTTCTTTGGGAACTTCTATAGAGAGAAATTTTGGAGAAGATAATCTTTTTTGGGTTTTTGGGAATAATGGAGTAAATGGGTGTTTAATGACTTAAAATCATTTATATTTGTGAAACAAGACAATATAAATTGACCCCATAAAATAACTAATTAAAAAGAAATTTACAAAAATGCCCCTAACTAGGCAGCATACTCCCAGGCACCACGAGAGGACGTCACGAGTCGTGGTCCTTTGGCAGTGGATAAGGCTTCAAAGATTTATTTTTTGCAAGCCTAAGGAGTTTTTATGAGCCCCTTCACGATCCGTCAAGGGCACCATAGCCCGTGGCTCTTGACCAGTATCTCCTCCAACTTGGAAAGTCTCCCATGAGGCTAAGGCAACCTCACGAGCCTTCCCACGGTCCATGGTCATGACAACGAGCCTTGAAGTGGCTTGTGAAGGGTCGCCTTGGCTTGGGCACTTTTGGGAGTAAAATTTATCACCAACCACGGGTGGCACCAGACTCGTGGTGGCCACCACGGATCGTGTAGATAGGTAATTTTTAGGCTGCCTTGGCCCCCTAGCCATGGCCCTCATCCAAAATCCTTGGCCCTTGCCCTTAACCCTTGACGTTAACCCTCACGTTTAGGCTCTATTTCAATCTACTAATTTCTGAGGTGTTACAGGTCCGTAGGTCTAGTCGTGGTCCTTGGCCTAGACAACTTAAAGGGGGACAATTCCATGGACCCATCTACTGTCTGTGGCCCACACCACGGGCCGTGGTTAGCCCTCGTGGATGGCACCTGTGAGTTTTGAAATCTGCTAGGCTTCCGTCTTTCGGATAAGAGGTTTTACAATATCTCTCCCTTGGGACCATTCATCCTCGAATGAGTTCGAACTTGTTCTAAAAGGATAGGAGAGGAACTAACAACCCAACCTACGATGCAATGCGTACAACCAAGGAGGAACTATCGACTCCAAGCTAGAATGTTCTCAAAACATCATAAGAGGGGTGAAATTACTCTATCAGCCCATTGTGCATGCGATGCACATAAATAAGGAGGAAACATCAACGCAAAGCTCATCATACTCAAATGCATGAAGTATGAACTACATCTATCAACTCAATATGCTTTTCAACATTACTCATTTTCAAGGAGGAACTACCTTCTCCAAGATAAAATCATGCTCAATAGATTCTCATAGACATCATATGCAATTCACTCTCAAAAACATATATAAAGCATGTTCATCAATTCATCTCATGAAGTCTATAGGCAACTCATACTCAATGCACAACAATCATGAGGAAAATCAATCATATAAACTCATTTTTTTCAAAACACAAGTTTTCATGAACATTCATCACACAAGGAAATCATGGAAACACATAAAAACACATGACTCCATTAAACAAGGATAAATCAAGAGGAACTCATTACCTCAAGCTAGAATAAGAGTAAAAGGAAATATATAAGGATATCGGGACATCATATCGGCCTCGGCCTCTCAAATGGCATCCTCAACCAATTGATTCCTACAAAAAACCTTCACGAAAGCTATTTCCTTGTTTCTCAACCTCTTCACTTGACGGTCCAAAATATCCACCGGAACCTCCTCATATGAATGATCTCATCAACTCCCAACCCTTCTATGGAAACTATGGATGTAGGATCCCAAACACACTTTTTATTCATATAGACATGGATAACGAGACTCACGGTTGCCAACTCATTTGGCAAGTCTAACTCATAAGAAACTCTACCAAGCATCTCAAAACCTGATATTGGCCTACATATCGGGGACTAAGATTCCCCTTCTTAGTAAACCTCTTCACACCCTTCATGGGTGAGATTTTCAAATAAACCCAATCGTTAACCTCAAATTCTAGATCCCTTCTCCTCACATCGGCATAAAACTTTTACCGACTTTGAGCCATTTTCAACCTCTCTATAATGAGTGAAACTTTCTCAATAGCCTCATGTACAAATTCAGGACCTATTTGGGCAACTTCACCCATCTCAAACCAACCTATGGGAGATCTACACCTTCTATCATACAAGGCCTCAAATGGAGCCATATCGATACTTGAGTGATAACTGTTATTGTATGCAAACTCAATGAATGGAAAATTGTCGTCCCAATTTCACTTAAAATTGATCACACAAGCCCTTAACATATCTTCTGAAGTTTGGATCATATTCTCCGCTTGCCCATTGGTTTGGGGATGAAAAGTTGTACTAAGCTTACCCTTAGTGCTAAGCCTCTTTTGGAATAACTTCCAAAACTGAGAAGTTAATTACGTACCACGATCGGAAATAATGGACGAGGGCACTCCATGAAACCTTACCATTTCTCTCTAATACAACTTGGTATATTCCTCCGCTGAATAGGAAACCTTTACGGGAAGGAAATGAACTGATTTCGTCATCCGATGACTATCAACCAAATAGAGTCATGTTGTCGCCGTGTGTGAGGCAAACCAACAATAAAGTGCATATTTAAGTCTTCCCACTTCAAAGTAGGGATGCTAATATCTTGGTACAACCCACTCGGTTTCTGATGCTCAACCTTTAATTATTGGTCATTTGGACACTTTGGAACAAATCCCGCAATATCCTTCTTGTAACGGCTCGGAAAATGATAGGTTAAACTAGAGCCTAAATTTGAGGGTTAATGTGAAGAGTTAATGGTCTTATTGGTTAAACGTTAAAGTACGTACTAGACCCCTAAGTTTAGAAGACCTTCTAAGGTTTGGTTGAGGGTGCAAGGTCATGATCCAAGCCAAAAGGGGCAAGCCTAAGCCAAAGGCCAAGGCCGCCCCAAGTTTGGCCAAACACTGCCCAAGGACCATGACCACTTTCACGACCAGTGGTCTTGACCACGGTCTGTGAAAGGTCTTATGGACGTCTGATGAGTCCACAAATTGGACTCATTTAGGGCTATATTTTAATAGAAACTGTGTACTCAAATTTTTATATTATCTCAATATCTGATGAAAACCTTTCAGTTTCAAGTATTTGAAGTTTTAAGGAATGCATGGACACTACTTCGCAAAAAGTAATGAAAGGGCTGAAAAGAACAAGAAAATGAAGGCCTGAGAATCGCCAAGTTCACTTGGCGAATCGACGAAGGGTCTCACTTCACCTTCTGTTCCAGTGTGCGGAGCCCCGAAGGAAAGGATCAAGTCTGCGGAAAAAGGGAGCAGTCAATGCATCATCGAGAAGGTCTGCGAAGTAGTACTATGTCTCCCAATGACACAGAGCACGACGATGCCAAAGGATGGTGCAAGACGGCGATGAACTACACCAAAGGGTGAATCACCAAATTGATCGGCGATTCTGACTAATGTCGCCGAGTGATCCGCCGCAACACAGATTTTTGAAAACTATAAATACACGTTGAGAGTTATAGCTTAGTATCATATTTTAGTATCATTTTTTATTACCGATAATTTTAGAATCACATTTTTAGTATCAGCTTTAAAACAATATAATTTTAGTACTTTTATTTTACTCTCAAGTTTGTAAAGGTTTGAAGACTTGAAGAAGAATAGGGTTTCATCTTTTCCAATTTGGAAGTGGGTCTCTTGAATTATTATTTATTTGCTTAAATCAAGACTTATTTCTCTATACCCATTTGATTTCAACATCATTGAAGGTATAAATTTCTATCTCTTGATGTGAGGCTAAAAAACCCCATTCTTGGGGGGTGATTTGGCAAATATGTGTTGATATTATTGTTGAGTCTTGCTTGCTGATAGGTTAGATGTATTTTAATGGTGATTTCACCTAGTGGTTGTGGTGTAATTTAAAGGATTTCTAGTTGCAAATACAAAGCCACCCATGTGCTTTTGACTTGCCTGAGAGGGAGGTCGCGAAATCAAAACCACTAGACTGATGGCCTAAGGAGTGGGTCGACATGAGGTTCAGCCCGAGAAGGTGAGCCCTAGTCCCATATCCTAACACTCAGGTCGAGAGAGTGAGTGGGTAAGGTGTAGGCTGGTCTTCATGCGACAAATGGGTGTCCGAGAGGAACACATTTGAAACGGGGTAAGTTGCCTGAGAGGGAACTTATTTCCATCTAAAGCTTAGACTAGTTACTATTATCTTACAAATTTCCTATTGAAAGCATGTACCCAACTATTTATCTCAACTTGTATTGCGGTCACACCCCAAGAAATCATCCCCATACTTGATTTCTTTGTTATTTTCGTTGTTTTTGCTATACTTGTGACAAAAACCACAAATTGTTATTTGACACTTTTTTGTACCCCCTTTAATTTACATTGTTTTTAATCGTTAATGTCTTTAGCTACGACTAGGTAGAACTAAATTTTAATTTTCTACTAATTCTCAAAACCACTCCCTTGGGACACGACCCCAACCCTTGGTTAGGTTACTATACTATTGCACTATTCGTAGACACTCGTACTGGAAGTAGTGTCGTTGATTACACAATTGAAAAATCAAAATGGTGCCGCTGCCGAGGAGTGGTGCTGCTTGAGAATTTTTAGATTAGTAGAATTTTTATTCTTCTTAGTTGTAGTCTAATTACCTAATTTTTAGTTGTGTTTGTTTGCTGTGTAAATATTTCAGGAAGCATCAGTGTTAACGGTAGCTAGGTAGGCCATCAAGATGACATCGGAACTCTCAACGATATCCAAGAGCCCAACATCAATGGCCCCCATATCATGGGAGCTGTTGGAGCTATCCGGTTACCCCTAGCCGAGGGAAATGCAGTGTTCCACATAACGAGCACCATGTTGCAACTCTTGCAACTAAAGGGATTTTTCAGCGGATTGGCTTATGAGGATCCCTATGAACATCTTCGAAACTTTGTAGACATTTGTGGGCCATTCTCTTTCAAGAACATCTCTCAAGAGTCAGTCAGGCTGCGATTGTTCCCATTTTCTCTGATGAGGGAAGCTTGCAAGTGGTTATCTGAATTACCACGGAATTCAATCACTTCATGGGAGGAGCTGGTCACTGCATTTAATGTGCGATTTTTCCCTCCGTCAAAGATGATGACTATTCGGGATAGCATCCAAAGTTTCAAGCGTCTGAATGGAGAGCCTCTGCATGAAACTTGGCTTCGATTTAAAAAATTGGTGCTACAATGCCCAACCCGTGGTCTTCCTAATTACGTGCTCCTTCAATACTTCTACTAGAGTCTAGACTCGGTAAACAAGGGTGTCTCTGACCAACTCTCACCTGGATGTTTAATGTCGCAGCCGTACGCGGTAGCAGCCCAGCTTTTAGATGGCATGACAACCATCAATAAAGCATGGTACCCTCGTGAGGACCAGGTCTCCCCTGTCACCTTCCAGCTATCTAAGGAGCAGATTGATAAGGAAAATGAGAGAGACCAAAACATGGCTAAGATTATGACACAACTTGATATTCTATCTAAGAATGTCATGGAGGCTGGTACTCGTGGTGTCAATGCTGTGGAGGTAGGGGCACAAATCCTGAAGAGATAAAGTTTGAAGCTCTGTATAGAGAGGAGGTAAATTTTCTAGCAAACCAAGGTGGTGGTTATCGTTCAAACTACCCGAGGCAGGGTGGTAATCAAGGTTGGGCTAGAGACGAAGGATGCAAAGATTGAGAACGTGAATGATTGGATTGTAATTCAAATTGGAAGGATGGGGAGAAGGATATATATGTGCCTCCCCACGAGCAGCAAAAGCCTAAGGATTCGGAAGGTGGTAGGTCCGAGAATATGCCCTCGCGTATTCTAAACAAAGTTGAAAGGTCAGACAAAATGCTAAAAGGCATGAAAGAAGATGTGTCTGCCCTTAACCAGACCGTCACCTCTCAGTCAGTTTCAATAAAGCAGTTAGAGATCCAAATGGGTCATATCTCATCTCATCTTAATCCAAGACAACAGGGTGTTTGCCTAGTGATACTATGGCTAACCTCTAGAGTAAGGTTTGAAGGTTGACGTGCGTCATGCCACGATGTTAACTTAGGCGCTGTTTTGGAGGCAACCCAAAACCCCTTACTTGCTTTTGTTATCTTGATAAAATAATAGTGTGTTATTTGTACAGATTGAGTGAAGAAAGTGCTTGAAGAGATGTATGGAGGTGAGCAACATTTTCTCTTGGCGGATCGCTGACAAGTTAGGCATGACCGATCATTCCCACCATTTGATTCAATACATCTTAAAGGTTAGGTCTATAAAACTCGACAGAGCGTGAATTTTGTCGGTGTATCGCCAACCCTATTGGCTATACAGACGAAGATCACCAACGCAATGCCCACCTGAACTGAAAACTCTGCTATATTCAGCGAGAAAATTAGATATTCATTACTTCGCTGGGTGATTGGGCGAGACCGATTAACATCGCCGAATGAGAAGAAACTGAACGGTCACGAGCCACAGGTTTAAAAGTTCTATTTCATTCACTTTCTTTCACTTTGTCACTTTTACAAACTCACACTCACACTCTAGTTTTTATATTTCTTGCACTTTTAAGAGTATTTTAAGTATCGAATTGTGCTCGGATTTGGATCGCATTGCTACTTAGCACGTCAGTAGTATTTGTTCGGCATCAAAGGTTGGTAGTCCAAACCCCACATTTACTTTATTCAAATTGTACTCATTTGCATAATGTTGAAATGATTGAAAACTGTTGTTGAGTCTCTGAGTTGATGGGATTGCATGTGTTACCAATTACGATTTAATACTTACTGAGTAACTGGTAGAATCCGACTAGATCGTGCAATGATTTAAAATTGTGTTGATATGGGTGTGTAAAAATTTCTATGGGTCTTTGATGATTTGTGCCTTAGGTGCTTAAATTGTGTTTTTGGGGGGTTGCGGGCCGATTTCAAAAGTTGGGTCTAAAGTAGGCACGATAGGTGATTCGGCGAGCTGTGACGAGCTCACCGAACCACTCCGCGGTTCGCCTAAGTACCTATCTCGCTTTTACTATCATGCTTTATTTATTATGGCTGTTGTAACATTCAACGAGAAGCACATGATCGCCAAATGCACTCGTCAACTCGTCGAATGACACCTTAATCGCCCTTTGTCTGCACCCTTAACTCCTTCTGCATTGTGACCTTCAGCGGATTGTCGGTGGTTCGCCGAGTATATTCAGCAGCACGCCAAATGGATTATCTCATCTTTCTGCAGATAAAAATCTCTATTTTGGTTGTCAAATATGTTCTAACATTATCTCGAAGTGGTTTGCAGAAATGGCTAGACCAAATGTTGCAGGAAGAGACATGCCATCCCGACATGTAAGAGCACGAGATTTTAAAAGAGATGAAAAGATAGCAGAACTGGCCAAATAAAGAAAAGAGAGTACGAAAGAAAGTGCCAGCAGGAGGATCCACATTGACCCCACAATTCCTTCGTGGAAACGTGGATTCTACATGACTATAGACTCCTTTTGGCAGGCCATGAAGTGGAGAGAATGGTTGTGGCTAACATCGCTGCAGAAGCTAAGGTAAATGAACACAATGCAACCCAGAGTGATAATCAAGGGACCATTATCAAATTCCAGGCTAATACATCGGGCAACGATGCCCCGACAGATGGAGCAAGCGTGTAGACATGATCCCCTCTTTACCTCCCTCTATATCTTTCTTATTTTCACTGTTGGATATTCATCATTTGCATTTGAGGACAAACACATTTATTTGGGGTGGGGTGAGGTCCACCTTGTTTGATTGTTATGGATATTTGTGTTTTTATGTATATTTGGGTTGTCTATTTTTTTTAATTGTGTTATATATTGCCTTTCGTGGATGTTTGAGCTCATGGCTCCTTTTTTATTTTTATTGATGCAAATTTTGACCTTTCCAAAAAAAAATTAGTTTTTCGAAAAATTTCACCATCGCTTGTGTTGAAAGTGGTTGTTCTTTTGCAAAATTTAAGTCTCAATTCCGATAAGTACTGATGACTTGAATAGTTCTCTCAATTGAACGAACATGAATGTACGGCTATGACGAGACCAAATGAAGTTGCATAAAAAATATGTGAACTCTTTGCATCTTGTTGTGATTAGCCATTTATTGAATTGATTCTCTTGTAATGACCGTTGCATATTAGCGAAAGTGTGTAGTCTTGTTTGACTTAAGTGTCGTCGATGCCTTGTGTGATTAGCTTACTTTGAACCATGCATGAATAAACCTAGAATATTCCCCGTTAGTCTGATTGATTTAGAAATGTGTAATCTTGAGATGATCTTAGGCAACTTTAAAGAGTGTGAGCAAAATTTAACATACACCTCTTTTGTGGCCTACCCGTGAGCGTGTGAAACTCTTTTGAACACCCCTTGAGCCTTACCTTTCTTTGGAAGAAAGTTGATGAACCCTAGACCTTACTTGACCCACTACCTATAATCCTCTTGATTTGTGGTTTAGTGAATAACCAACTTAGGCCAAAAGCCTAAGTTGGAGGTGTGGTGAAAAGGAAAAGGAGAAGTCAAGAAGTGCAAGAAAAAGTCTCTCTCACCCACGGTATTTCAAAACAAAATGGAAACCCTTCTAAAAAAAGTGTATATATATATATATATATAAATTTTTTGAATAAAGGTGCAGAAGGAGTTGAGTTTCCAAGCAACATTGAGAGTGAATGAAAGGATTAATTAAAAGCACTAGAAGAAAAAGTGACAGGGTAAAGGAAAATGACATTTTGAGAACACCACGTCTCATGAGGATGAAGAAGTCACTGTGCCTAAGTGACCATACCTATGAACTCTGCCCCATTACAAGCCTTGAAAAAATCTTATTGATCTTGAGTAAGCCGAACCGAAAGTCGATTGGAAAATAAAGGCAAACCTATGGGTGAAATCATGCATTGTGTTCCTCTTTTTTTGAGTGTGAGCGTTGCATCTAATTCCTGATTTTAAATTGATAGCCTCTGTGTGTGAATATTGGATCATTCTTTGTGTGAGGGCATTTAGATACTTTCGTTGGGCTTGCACTTACATTAGTAGAAAGTATTGTGAGCATGAGAATCTTACGTAATGGTGTGTCACAACTTGAATCTTTGAGTACACAATTGTATCTTCGCATAAGTAGTTTGAAGTCTTATTGTGTACATTCATGATTGATTCTTGTGTAGCACTGTTTGAGACACCTTTTTTGAACAGTTGAACTTGAGTTTGCTTGAGGACAAGCAAAAGTTTAAGTTGGGGGTGTTGATGAGTCCACAAATTGGAATTATTTAAGGCTATATTTTAATAGAAATTGTGTCCTCAAATGCTTATATTATCTCAATATCTGATGAAAACCTTTAAGTTTCAGGCATTTGAAGTTGGAAGGAATGCATGGACACTACTTCGCAAAGAGGAATGAAAAGAATGAAAAGAAAAAGAGAATGAAGGCATGAGGATCGCCGAGTTCACTTGACGAATCGTCGAAGGGTCTCACTTCACCTTCTATTCCAGTGTGCGGAGCCCTGAAGGAAAGGATCAAGTGGGCATAAAAAGGGAGCAGTCGGGGCATCACCGAGAAGGTCCGCGAAGCAGTACTATGTCGCACAATGACCCAGAGCACGACGATGCCGAAAGATGGTGCAAGACATCAATGAACTACACCAAAGGGCAAATCGACGAATTGATCAGCGATTCTGACTAATGTTGTTGAGTGATCCGCTGCAGTACGTATTTTTGAAAACTATAAATACTCGTCAAGAGTTATAGCTTAGTATCAGATTTTAGTATCATTTTTTATTATCAATAATTTTAGAATCACATATTAAGTATCAGCTTTAGAACAATATAATTTTAGTACTTTTATTTTACTCTCAAGTTTGTAAGGGTTCGAAGACTTGAAAAAGAAAAGGGTTTCATCTCTTCCAATTTGGAAGTGGGTCTCTTGGATTCTTCTTTCTTTGCTTAAATCAAGACTTATTTCTCTATACCCATTTGATTTCAATATCATTGAAGGTATAAATTTCTATCTCTTGATGTGTGGCTGAAAACCTCCATTCTTGGGGAGTGATTTAATAAATATGTGTTGATATTATTGTTGGGTCTTGCTTGCTGATAGGTTAGATGTATTTTAATGGTGATTTCACCTAGTGGTTGTGGTTTAATTTAATGGGTTTGTAGTTGCAAATACAAAGCCGCTCATGTGTTTTTGGTTTGCCCGAGAGGGAGGTCGCGAAACCAAGACCACTAGACTGATGGCCTAAGGAGTGGGTCAACATGAGGTTCCAGCCCAAGAGGGTGAGCCCTAGTCCCATATCCTAACACTAGGTCGAGAGAGTGAGTGGGGTAAGGAGTAGGCTGGTCTTCATGCGGCAAATGGGTGTCCGAGAGGAACACATTTGAAACAGGGTAAGTTGCCTGAGAGGGAACTTATTTCCATCTAAAGCTTAGACTAGTCACTATTATCTTGGAAATTTCCTATCAAAAGCATGTACCCAACTATTTATCTCAACTTGTATTGCGGTCACACCCCAAGAACTCGTCCCCATACTTGATTTATTTGTTATTTTTGTTGGTTTTGCTACACTTGTGACAAAACCCCCAAATTATTATTTGACACTTTTGTGTCCCCCCTTTAATTTATAATGTTTTTAATCATTAATGTCTTTAGCTACGACTAGGTAGAACTACATTTTATTTTTCTACTAATTCTCAAAAGCACTCCCTTGGCACACGACCCCAACCCTTGCTTGGGTTACTATACTATTGCACGATTCATAGACACTAGTACTGGAAGTTGTGTCATTGATTACATAATTGAAACATCAAGGTACCTTAGTCATGTGTGAGGCATGGCATTGAGGCCTAGCCACTGCCTAGGAACCACGACCTTCACCACGACTCGTGGTCTTGACCACAGATCGTGGGAGGTCTCGTGGTCTTACCTTGGCATTGTGGGAGCCTTGGCTGCATAAGACACCATCTAGACACTGCCTACCATCACCACGAGGGTCTTCACGACCCGTGGTGGCCACTACAAGCCGTGGTGCCACCTGTGGTTGGCAAAACAGTGTGCTTGCTAGGCTGCCCAATGAAGGCTCCCCTTCACGAGCCACTTCACGGCTCGTGGTGAAAACCACGGACCGTGGGAAGGATCGTGGGATTGAATTCATCACTTGGGAGACTTGCCAAGTTGAGGAGGCTACTGGTCAAGGGACCACGGGAACCACCACGAGTCGTGGTGCCCCTCACGACCCGTACAAGTGAGCGCGGCGCGGTCCCTGATGGGGCTGCCCAAATTAAGGGCTGCCCAAATTAAGGGCTTTTGAGTAATTTCATTTTATTTAATTAAAGTGTGGGGTTGATTTTAAATAGTTTATATCACTAGTATATATAGTTTTAAGTCCAAAAATAAGTCATTAACTCCTTATTTCTCTAAAACCCAAAAGAAGTTCCTCCTTTCAAATATTCTCTCTCTTAACTCAAGGAAGAAGAAGGAAGCCATTGAAACTAGGGTTGGGGGATTCCAAGGTGTTTCTTCTTCAATTTTCATGGGGAATCTATAGAAAGGTATGGTATTCTTGATCCTTGTCTAACGTTTCATTCAAGGAGCCAATTCAAAGGTGATTTCAAAGCATGAAAAATCTAGGGTTTTACTCAATCTCATGGGTTCTTTCATCAAACATTTTCAAATGGTTTATAATGACAAATTATGATTGTATTAGTGTTAAGTTGATGATTTATGATGAAAATACTCTATGAACCCATGAATTCTCTCAATTCCTAAATTGTGCCTTTATGAAGTGGGTTTGATGTTTATGAAAGTTTATGAATAGAACCTGTCTAAATTGCTTTGGGTTATTGAATTGTATCATTACGTATGTATTAATTATAGTAAATTGAAGGTTTGTTGGTGATTTGTGATCATGGCCTTGAAAGAGCAAGTTATAAATAAATTACATGTTGAAGTAGAATTTTGCTTAAACTATTGATCCACTTGGAAGGTGGAAGTGTTTAATTACTATGTACGTTTATGTTGTGAAGTATATATGTGTGTGATCTCTATGAATGTATTATGATCATGTTTAGAAGGCAATTGTATGAATGATGATGATTATGTGAAAGACTATTCTCACATACACACACACACTCATGAATGACTAATGAATGAAGTTCTATGATAATGTTGATGATGATGGGTTAATTGAAAGGATATTGTTAATTGTACTCTAATGAATGATAATGAATTGTTGTGAAAGGACTTTCTCACAATAAGGGGATTGTTATGTGAAAGGACTTTCTCACAATAAGGGGATTGTTATGTGAAAGGCTATTCTCATCTTTGAATCTATGAGCTATCTAATAAATGAATGTTGGATTTGAGATGAATACTCATCCGAGAGTTGAGGCGGGGTATGTAGCAACAATCCTTATCCCATAATAATGAATGTTAATTACTCCGTGGAGAATAATGGTCAGCACCGAGAGGATATGAATTGAGATGGATGCTCATACGGGAGTTGAAGCGGGGTATCTAGTAACAATCTCTTGAGATGGATGCTCATCCATGAGTTGAGGTGGGGTATCTATTAGAAATCTCCCTATCACATAACTATTTGCCCACATAGGTCTAGCTAGTGGATCCACTTAAGCTATAAAATAATGGTCCTACCTTAGGCAAGTAGGAATCCCTTTATCCGGTGAGGGTGACACCGGGATTCCATGAATTTCTCACATAGTCTATGTCGGTTAAGTCTTACCCCAACAAAAAATGTTAATGAACTATGGCTTCTTAAGAATGCACTACTTAGTGTGGGTGGTGGTATGGGACACCATCTACGCATTACACAAGTAGGCTTTGAGAGAGGTTATGGTGTGTTCATTTATGATGTTAAGTATAATGAATGAAGGGGCTCTTAATGAAATGAAACTATTGAAGAATGTTGATTTATATGCTTAATAAGATGATGCATGTTATAATTGGATTGTATAATGAGTTACTTCCTTGTTATGACTTATTGAGTATGAATATTCCTTGCCTATGGTGACTCCAAAGGAGTACTTAGTGTGAGTAGTAGTATGGGATGCTACTTGTACATTGCATAAGTATGACTTAGAGTTGTCTTAGGTGATGGTCCTTATATGACTGATATAATGCTTATGTCTCTTATGTATGAGTATTGTATAAGGAGGGAAAGGTTGAATGGTAAGTTCACTTTTGGTGACCTTAATGTGGTACCTTGGTGTGGATGGTGGTATGGGATGCTATCCATACACTGCACAAGGTATAACATTATGGTTACTTGAGGTGAAGGCTTAAAGTGAAGGTAAAGGTTCATACGTGGTTATGTTCTAATGTGAAAATATGACTTGTATGTTGATTGTGACTTATATTATGCCTCTTTTATCAATGTTCATGAAGTTTTACCAAAATGGCATATGTCATGACTTTCAAACAAAAAGGTCCATTTTAAGCATGTGTTTTCATGGCTATCATACTTAGTACTTTATATACTAACCCATTCTTCTATGATTTTATTACAAGTGTAGGTCCCAGGATATGAGGTTTGTATTGCTCTAGTAAGGCTTGGATTAGAGTTCTCCAAGACATTTTGGTTATGTCCTCATAGATCGAAGACAAGTGTTTAGAAATTTCTTTCCTTTTTATGTAATAAACTACTTTAGATTTCTATTGTAAAGGGCTGTGTACCTATTTTTGTTCAAGATTGTGTCTAAGATGGCCATGTTAGTTATAGATTTCTGCTTGCGTTTAAATGTTTTTGAATGTTAGATTGTATGCTTGTAATTAAAAAGTTTTAAATTCCATACTATTTCTATTACCTATGCAATGAATGAGCTATGAGGCTTGTATAAGTGTAACACCCCGTAAAAACCTAGTAAGACCGAGCTAAGGCTTGACTAAATCTAGTAGGGTTAACTAGAGCCTAACGTATGAACCTTATAAGTTTTTGTATAAATTGGAGATATAAAAGGGTCCAAAAATTTGGCTAAGTATAAGTTTAAGGGAGGGTTTAAGGAAGGCGAAATGATTCACCTTCCTTAGAAGCTTCCTTGAACCAATGCCT
>JAJOOO010006997.1:0-15322 GCA_029582685.1 Solanum piurae | reverse complement strand
GGTTCTTGACCTCTTTCTCCTCTTAGCGTTCTAATTTTTCTAAGTTTGATTAATGATTTGACTTAGGTAAGTTCTAGTTATGTTTCTAGGCTTAAACTGACTAAAATATCATGATTTAGGGTCTAAACGACGTATCTTAGGGGTTAAATAAAATAGGAAAAGACCAAAAGACCCCTGACTTAACTGCTGTCGGAGTGATCGACGGATGGGACTGACGGGCCGTCATTCAATCGACGGTCCGTAGATTGGGTCCGTAAGTCAAGTCTGCCCGACAGGGCTTCACTAAAACGAGCATAACGTTTTACTCGGATGTCGGATTTTAGCAAACTCAGCGGAGTTGGAAAGAGGATTCAATTATCTATCATATCATAGGTCCTAGAACACATAATTCCTTTTGTGCTAAGATTTATGACCATCTGAAGTTGACCCAATTATCAATTTCCCCCTAATTGGTTGTTGGCCTTCACCAACGATCATACCTACGGACTGTGGATCGAATGACGATCCGTGCTGGTCGGCCGTTGTTCGCGAATGAAGGCTGAAATCTGAAGTGTGAAACTGAAAGTTGGTTGGCCCATCGACGGAGCTGACTGACAGTCCGTAGGTGGCTTCCGTCAGTGGCACCTGCAACTTCTTAAAATCTAGAATTTTTTTCCTTTCTCGAATCTGGGGTGTTACAAAAAGACTTCTTGAAAAACTAAGAGACATTATGTTTGGAAGACTAAACATCAGGGTGTGAATGTATTAATTCCAACACTCCCCCTTAATGCATTTACTTGACAACTCCAATGCCTTCTCGAAGATAGTAAAAGTTCTCTTGGAAGTGCTTTGATGATGATATCAGCAAGTTGTTCTCCTGTCTGACAATAATTGCAATTGAATTTCGTCTTTCTCTTGTGCTTTTGAATATCTCCTTCTTAATTGAGTTTGGTTTTGTAAATCCATTTTAGACTTGCAACTTCTCTTTCTTTGGGTATAGTCACACTCCCAAGTATTATTTTTCCCAATCATTCGAATTTCTTTTGCCATGACTTTCTTCCAAACATCATGCTTTATTGTCTCCTCATAATTTTCTTTCTCAACACCGACAAAGTTGCATCTTTGATAAATATCACTCAACATTTTTGTTCCTTTTGGAGGTGGTTCTTCATCATCTGAATCTGAGATTCTCCCCCTTGAGGGACATCTTCCTCCTCCTCATCCTTTTCTTGATTTGACACAGCTAAAGATATGATAGAAGTATTCTCTACCTTAATCTCAGTATGTATCTCAGGAAGGCCTTGCACCATGTCTTTTTGCTTGAGAAGCTTCAAACCATGAAAATTCAAGTGGCAAAATCTTTTGAGCCAAAACATGAATCATTTACAACTTCATTTTTTAATGCATTGTAAAGAAAAATTTCTTTTTATCATCTATACTTCAACAATGACTTGATTTGACTCAATTTTATCATAAATCTTGCAATAATTATCTCTAAACACAAGAGAATAATTATTTTTCATTAATTGACCAACACTAAGAACATTTTCTTCCAACTCAAAATATAAAGCACATCATGAATTTTCTTACATGTATCTTTTATGTTGATCAAAATGGTACCTTTACCTTTTGCATCAACTAAGGCTCCATTCTCCATTCTTACTTTAGTAGTGATGCTACTATTAATTGAGAGGAAATCTTTTTCATCTCCAAGTCATGTGATTGCTACAACCGCTATCAACATACCATTCATTGATTTTTACTGAAGCATCAGATTGGGAAGCTTTTCTCCAAAAAATTTCTTGCTCCCGTTGCTTGTGCCATCAATCCTTCTCAATGTAGCCAAACTTTTTACAAAAGTTACATTGGGGCTTGCCTTTGTGCCAATATTTTTCTGCATTGTGATTAGTCCTTTTGCAAATTTTACAAAAAAAACATTTACTTTTCTCACCTTTTTCTTCAATCTTCTTAGAAGAATCATCATGATCCTGCTTCTTTTTTGGATTGTAATTCTTCTTTTGTTGATTTTTTTGAGAAATTTTGAGAATTCTCATTAGTTTTGGACTGAAAAGCTGTCTCTTTGGGTTGATCTTCACGGAAAAAATTTCGCTTCTCATGTGCACAAAATGACCCAACTAGTTCTTTGATGGAGAGCTTAGAAAGATCTTTCGTCTCCTCAGTGATAGCAACAATATACTCATATTTCTCTGTGACACTAATTAAAATCTTTTCCACAACTTGTTGGTCAGAAATTGATTCACCATGATTTCTCATTTCATTAACAATATTCATGACTCTTGTGCAATATTTATCTATTTTTTCAGATTCTATCATCTTCAAATTTTGGATCTCTCTTCTAAGAGTTTGAAGATTTATAGTGTGTACCTTTTCGTCACCATACACTTCGATTTCCAAAGACTCCCAAGCTTGCTTTGCAGTCTCAGAAGTAGCAATTTTTGCAAAATATGCTCTTGAGACTCCCATTTGTATTTTGCTCAAGGCTTTTGCATCTTGAGGGTACTTAGCCTCAAGATTTTTCATCTTGAGGGTACTTAGCCTCAAGATTTTTCATCTCTGCTGCTGTAAGTTCACCAGCATTTTCTGGCTCTTCAAAGCCATTTTCAACAATAGTCCACAAACCTTCAGCTTTCAAATGTGTTCTCATTCTTATCTTCCAGTATTCAGAATCAGTTCTATCAAAAAATGGAGTAAGAACAACTGAAGAATCAACACCTTCATTTGTTTTGGATGCCATATTTTTTCCTTCACCTAACCCAGATTAAGAACGAAAATCTGCTCTTGATATCAATTTGTAGGAAATATAGAAGGAGAATACTTTCTTTAGAGAATGCTCAAGTTTAATATACGCTACTTAAGGCCACTTGAGATGATTAGAAACATCAATTACATCTCTATTTATACTAGTAAAATGTAAAACCAAAGGTCTTGCACAAATAAACTAGATTGGTGTATCACAATTTACTAGATACATGTATTACGAAATTCTAAAAGACTTGTTGAAAAACTAAGAGACATTATGCTTGGAAGACTAAAATCAAGGTATGAATGCATTAATTCCAACAATATTGACGAAGTGATGCCTGCTTGTAGCGTCTTCTAATATTAGTAAAGTAATTAAAAAAAATTATACTCTCTCCGTCCCATTTTATATGTCATTCCTTTCTATAAATAGCTGGACCACAATACTTGTCATTTTATGAAATTTATGCATAAATTACAATATTTTGCCTATTATATCCTTAATAGAGTAGTTAATTAATCTTTAAAATATATTCATCATTTATTATAAAGTTAACTTAAGAAAATATTAAATAAATACAAGTGCAAACTAAAAATTTGACATATAAAATAGGATAAAGGGAGTATGTTTTTCTGAGTTTTGAAACATTTTTTTTGTCACCTTTAACTATTACATTATTCTCCATCAAAGCGACGTTGACCTTTGCCTCATTCAGATTTGTTCTGTTTGAGCCCCATATAAGAGCTACTCCACTTCATTTAACCTTTAGATCATTTCATTGAAGATACTATGGCTACTGGTGAAAAAAATAGTACTCCATATGGATCATGGAAGTCGCCTATCACTGCCGATATCGTCTCGGGTTCCGATAAACGCCTTGAAGGCTTCACTGTAGACTCTCATGGCCACTTAATATGGCTGGAGACTCGCCCTGCTGAGTCTGGACGAGCTGTGCTTGTTAAAGAATCAGGGGAAGATATTACACCTAAAGACTTCAATGTTCGAAACACTGTTCATGAATATGGTGGTGGATCTTTTGGGGTTTCTGGAGATGTACTTGTTTTCTCCAATTTTGATGACCAGAGATTGTACAAACAGATTCTCACTTCTTCAGGTTTGCTATCCATTAATTATTTTTAGTACTATTAAACTGATTATACAAAATGGAATCGAAGTGCTATTAAGTTTTTCAACGGAACAGTATTAGTGTAGCAGCTAAGAAAAGAGAAGAAGCTAATCTAGGGTTAAAAATTGATGTATTCCATTCCCCTGGAAAAAATGGGATTCACAGATAGCTAGCTATCTAATTGTCCTTGTCAATGACATCTCAGTTGAAGCATCCTTCGCCATTCATCAAATTGGTGGAGTAGCTTTAAATGCCAAAGCCTATATTGTGTGATGAGTAACAAGCAATTAGTACAACATAAAAGCAAAATGATATTGAACTCAAAAAAACATTGTAATTAGTTACCACGAACGCTAATGGGAAGCCATAGAAGTTATAAGTGGCTTTGGTTGGTTTCAGTAGATATTCAACGGTGAGGTCCTAGCATGTTTGATAGCATGATAAATCTCTTCTTTTTGTATGTTAATGATCCAATCATCTTCAACTACCTTGTTTACATCTTTTACACACACAATGTTGTACAAGTAGCAAACCAAGCTCAGGGAAGCTATGTGCCTTTATTTGACAGTTGGATCATCGATCTTTTGAAGGATTACAGCAGCATAACAAACTTCCCACTAGATTCAATAATCTCTTAAACTCCACTTGTGCTAAAGCTAGTTTCCCATTCTCATAGGGGGAGGAGAATGACATCGGAGTCCAAATTACGAGGGCAAATTTGTTCTTGCTAATATAAACAGGGCATTCCATTGTAACTGCACAAAACCTCCCTTGTTTTTCTTGCAGAAGTCCAGCGAAGAAGATCATGCAATAATCTCATTGAGAACCGTACAACTTCAGATCTAAGAATTGCACGAAACTACTTCCCTTTAAATCATTTTCAATGCGCTGATCCCTCGACGTTTCTCTGAATTCCTTAAAATGTTTTCCTAGAACATATCCATAACATTCCCTCCATGTAAAGGAAGAGCATGGGGATGTGCAAGGCGATAAATTGTTTTTTCTAGTGTTACAAGAATAGGGTGTTGATCAAGTTAAGAAGCACCAACATATTCTTCTACTGTACTTTTTAATATCAATGCTCTTTACGGATTCAGAAACCAAAAGACTCTCGAGATCATTGTCTGTACTAATTGCATCATCAATGTCAGTTCCTATAAATGACTGTGCATTCTCATCATCATTTGATCGGCTGCTTCTTCTTTCGTAGATCATTGTCGGATCCTCAATTGGTGTATCAACTACTTCTCTGTCATTTCTTTCTTGGTATCCAGTTGGATTTTACAAATAATCTCATATCTTTCTTCTTCTCTAGCTGGCACCTTTCTTCGGTAGCCGGAGCCTGAACTGCAAGCTCATCTTTGTTTGCCTGGTCAGCAAGTTCTTTTGCTAGAAGGAGCTGAAGATGTCCTAGTTCTTTTTTTCACGTGTATGGCTCAATTGTCTACATACACATGACAGAAAAAATTAAACAATTATTGATTTGTTCCAACAACTACTGAAGTTGTTGGAAATTATTATTCAAAGAGGCAGGACGCAACAATCCCACAATAAGAATTCTAAACAACTATTCCCACCACAATAACTTCTTGTTTGAAATCCCTATTCTCTACTCTATCCATACTCAGCAGTTCAACTCTCCCCCAAACCCTAAACTCCTGGCCCAACAGTTCAAAATAAGAAATAGAAAAAGAAAAATACCGTGATGAACTGAAGTGATGAAGTAGCAAGTCTATTAAATTTCACAGAAGTTGAGCCATAGGGCAGATTGGATTGATAATTTGTTAATCATAGATTCAGGTCCAGTGCCGATAACTCCAGATTATGCGGGACCTCATGTAAGATATGCTGATGGGGTCTTTGATGGTCGTTTAAACCGTTATATTACCGTAAGAGAAGGTACATATATCTTTACTTATAATCACAACATGCTTTGTTTAAATAATTTCTGGTAAGGATATTTTCTATACAGTCTTGTTCGCTGTAACTGTATATTCTTGCTCTTTTCTGTCTACAAATAGATCATCGAGGGGTTGATGCAAAGCCAACTAATGAGATTGTGAGTGTTACCCTTAATGATAACACCACTGAAGGTATGTAAATTGTAAGTTGCAAAGGCTTGGAGGTAATTGTAAATCAATTGATCATTATGTTAAAATAGAGAATGCAAATGAATTTCTGCTTCTGCTTTTATTTATGAAATTCAGAACCAAAAGTCTTGATTAGTGGGAATGACTTCTATGCATTCCCACGGATGGACCTGAAAGGGGAACGTTTTGCCTGGATAGAATGGAGCCACCCTAACATGCATTGGGATAAAGCAGAGCTTTGGATCGGGTATATATCTGAGAGCGGGTGAGTAAGTCTTCTTACATTCTCTCTACTGATTAAAGAAAGTCGTCTTACATCCTCTCTTTATTAGAGATAATGACAACATTGTCCACATTGCTACACAGATGTTCTCCCTCCTTTTGTTTTCAGGAACCTTGAATCCAATTTTGCTATAAGTTGTTAACAATTGGTTGAATTAACTAATGTAGAAACATCGAGAAGCGAGTAGTAGTTGCTGGTGGCAGTCCTACTCTGGTGGAATCGCCAACTGAGCCTCTATGGTCGTCCAAAGGCAGGATAAGTTCTAAGATTCTACTGTTTACTCCTCATTCTAAAAGCAGAATAACTGCCACCTTCAATATGACTTTGAATATCTAATGCAGCCTCCTTTAATTATTGCAGGGGAATTATTTTTCATAACAGATAGAAATTCAGGGTTTTGGAACATCTACAAATGGGTAAATACACTACACCTCAAGAGTTTTGCGAGTTCTGCACTTCTTGGTGTTGGTTGATAGTTCATCTTTTTTTATTACTTCTACATCAGATTGAAGATAAAAATGAGGTCCTTGCAATTTACTCTTTGAATGCTGAGTTTACAAGACCATTTTGGGTTTTTGGAAATCGATGTTATGACATCATTGAGCGGAAAGAGGAATCAACAATTATTGCTTGCAGCTACAGGTCTCTCTCTCCACTGCAGTAGCATCACAGTTTGTTTCATTGTTTCCCCAGCCTCTCTTCGAGTTAAGTTGGCATCTCTAATAAAATCACTTTCATCTATGATGGCTTGCAGGCAACATGGAAAGTCATATCTTGGTGTTATAAATCAAGCTAATAACTCTTTCTTTTCAGTTGACATTCCATTCACTTACATATCAAATATTGTAAGTTGCAGCTTATATTGTTGATTGTCTTATTGGTGCAACATTCAGAAAGTGTAACTATCTGCTTAAAATGTTGGTTAGGTCGCAAGTGGGCAGATCCTTTACATTGAGGGTGCATCTTCTGTTCTTCCTACTTCTTTAGCAAAGGTTATCTCTTCTTTTCTGTAGCGGTGTCTTTTTCAAATAACTATTTTCCACAGTTTGACTTAATGAATTCCACGCTTTGCAACAGGTGATACTAGATGATCATATGTCAAACGTTGTAGATTTCAGTATCATGTGGTCGTCTTCTTCAGACATTGACAAGAACATACCATATTTTAGCCTCCCAGAGTTTATTGAATTTCCAACAGATGTGGCTGGCCAAAATGCCTATGCATACTTCTATCCTCCGTGTAATCCAGAATATAATGGTAGTCAAGAAGAAAAACCTCCACTGTTGCTAGAAATCCATGGTATATGATTCGTAATTCCTTAAATTCATATTCATTATGCACCAAGTACTTATTTAGTTTTCCATGACATCGATTAAAGCGCTGAAAAATTAAGGTACTAGGCATTGTACATTAAAAGCTTGTTGCATGGCAGTGCTGCTGGCCAGTTTCACATTTTCAAAATAAGTGTCATGAATGGAGCTGTCAATGAAAGGAAATACAATGTTTTTCTTCTCTTTTCATACTGAAAATTCTCTCTTTTTCTATAGTTTGATCATTATAATGTGGAAATTAAGTAAGCCACTTGCTGTTCGTAATTGTCATATGAAAGAGCATACTTACACCTTACAGCACTTCCTCAATTGAGCTTGAATACAGTGAATGATTCTAGATTATTAAAATGCAATTCTGTGGTTTGCTTTCATAATATCTCTTGTTTGGTTCAAGCAAGGAATATAGCCAACAAAAACAGAGATATTGAAACTTCCAAAGATGCTACGAGTAACTGCTTCATTAATCTTCTATTCATTCCGAGTATGCGCAAGGTTAACCGATTTTGAACTGTTGCTCATGTGTGTTACAGGAGGGCCAACAGACGAGGCACATGGAACCTTAAATCTTAACATCCAATATTGGACTAGTCGAGGATGGGCATTTGTGGATGTTAACTATGGAGGAAGTACGGGTATGTTATCAGAGTTTGAGGCTTTGAGCAAGTTATTTTTATTAACTTCTATATTTCTTGGATCCGGACAAACTTTTCATTTATTGTTTATTGGTTATCCAATTCTGCTGTATATTAGTTACTGCATATAAACTTTCTGAATTTATCTTATATTTCAGTCCATTAAGTTAGGATACATTACACTCCATTAAGGTTTTAAAGTTTACTCGTCCCTCTCTCTATATAAGATAACTAAGTCTTCATAAATTTGAATTGAAGGTTATGGCAGGGCATACCGAGAACGCCTTTTGGGGAAGTGGGGAATTGTTGACATCAATGATTGTTGCTCTTGTGCTAAATATTTGGTAAGTTAAATTAAATTGTCACTTACCCTTAATTGTTACTTTTCTCATTTCTTTACGTTAGAGTTTTAACTAGGAAGCTTCATTGATTAAGGTGGATGAGGGGAAGGTTGATGGAAAGCGCCTTTGCATAACTGGGTGTTCTGCTGGCGGTTACACAACATTAGCTTCTCTTGCTTTCAGAGATACATTCAGAGCTGGCGCTTCTTTATTTGGAGTAAGTCAATATGCAACATCAATCTAGTATTAAGGAGAGCATGGTTGTTATTATGGTATGACTAGTGCTAGGCTCAGCCGAAAGAAAATGTTTAGTAAACCTTACCCTGTTCACTCCATGAACCATCATGTGAGCGTATGTAGAGGATAAAACGGGAAAAGGACAATGAGATGGCATAATTTGAAGTTTAAGTGATGGTTTATCATATTTACTAATGTTTGTTTCCTTAGGAATAATTGGCTTAATTTAATTGCATTTAGTTTCTATGATTTCTGCACTGTTTTCTTTGTACTTGGATTTGTTACATTTGCGCCAAGGGTCTTTCGGAAACAGCCTCTCTACCTCCACGAGGTAGTGGTAAGGTCTGTATACACTCTACCCTCCCCAGACTATGCTTGTGGGACCTCACTAGATATGTTGTTGTTCTATGTCTGCATCTCCTTTTGAATATGCTGAAAAGTTTATTGGAGTACACTGTTTACATTATGCTCAGGTTATCAGCTCTCTTGTCACAAACTTTTACCTCCTATGCTCTACTGCACTATTGGACTGGGGGAGGGGGCGAGTGGTTTGGAAAACATGGTTCTGGTGGAATTCGGTTACGAGCTGACACACTTTCTGCTGTTTTAACAGATTGCTGATTTGAAGTCATTGAGTGATCATATGCACAAATTTGAATCCCACTATATCATTAATCTAGCTGGTAATTATTTATTCACAACTGAATAGTTACAGCTATTTTTGGTCACAATTTAACATTGTTGTTCCTGATGCAGGTAATGAAATCGCTTTAAATGAGCGGTCTCCTATCAACTTTGTTGATCGATTCTCTTGCCCCATAATAGTGTTCCAAGGATTAGAAGACACGGTAAACTGCTGCAACTTGTGCTTTTTCTTTTTTTCATTTTACTCTGCATTATTAATGGCAGGAAACTGCTGTTGTTGAGTAAGTAACATTCTTATTTAACTAAACTCTTTTTACGAAAGGAAATTGAACCGTATTATTCAATTTTGATCTCAAAGGAGCCTAAAGATTTTCTGCTTTCCTTTTGCGATGAAAAACTAGTATATTGCATCAAACAACTATACAATTATTGAAGCTCCTTGTAAGGAAAATCGAAACATTTGTGTCACGCCCCGAGCCTACACCCTGGGCGGGACTGGCACTCGAGAACCATTGTTGGCCCCAAGCGAACCCTTGGCTTGACTTACTTACTCAGCGGAAGACTTAAACACAAGAATAGACTAACAAGGAACTTGTGAAATAACTTAGAATGTCTTTAAATAAACATTCAAACTTAGCCAAAATGGCAACCTCAAGTCTCAATAACATAAGTCAATAATAAAGTAGTGACAAATGAATTTAACTAACTGACTGTCTGTCTATGAAGTCTCTAAACAACTGAGATGGATGTTGGGACAGGCCCACGACATCCTAATGAACTAATAATAAAACTGAAAGCAATAAAAGAGACCCTCCGGAAGCAAGGAGGCTCACCACGAGACTCTGAGTGCTCAAACTGGATCAATGAGGCGCTGGATGCTGATCCTGATTACCTGCGTCTGCATCATAATAAGATGCAGGCCAACTGGTATCAGTACATTGAATGTACGAGTATGCGAGTTGGAATGCTAAACATAACATAGGCTTGAAAAGATTCTGAAAGAAACACTTACCTTGGCTCTTCTAACCTCATGAATAACTCAACTCATAATAAAGCAATAAGACACATGCAATATATGAAAAGCTTTATAAAATGGTAAAAGCAACTTAGTTCATTAAAGAAAAAATGCAATAACAAACTCAATTTTACTCATATAATAAAGTAATATAGTTTCTGTGGGAGATTCTCTAACCGACAACCACCACTATGAGCCTAAGTGGTGATACAGCGTCTTGCCCACGCTGCCAGAACTGTCCTATACTTTGCCGTCATATAGTACGCTTAACTTAGTGCATCCACTAACTTAACTTATGTGATTATCTAAAAAGTATGACCCATTAATACCCATGATGACTACATGGTTTATGGAGACTTGAGTTAATATGAACTCGCATCCCCATATCGGTGCTCAATACTACTCCCAAGAATATACTTAGCTCATATGTTTTAAAAACAAACTTCTTTCTTTGGTTTGAGATAATTACTCAAAACTTAGCTTAAAAGCTCTCTAGGAATCGATGTTCCCTTTTCTTGCTCAAATGTGAAAACATTTATAAATTCTTTGGGAATACTTAGTTCCCCTATTACTTTTTGAGAAATGAACTCAACTCTTTATTCTTTGCTTAACTTGAAAACTTAAGTCTTAAAACAAAGTTAAAACATTTGCTAAAGACTTTTGAAAACTTTAAAAACTTTACTTTGACTTGCTTCTTAACTTCTAGACTTGACTCTTAACTTCTCTTGACTTTGATCCTAACTTTCCTTGAATTGGATTATGGATTCAAGGTTCATGATCTCATGTTTATGGATGATTTTATGATGTTTAGATGTACCTTCGAGTGTTGGAATCAACGAGAAAATATAGGTACATTGCTAAGGAACAAGTACGAAAGACTAGGGAAGAAATGGGAAGAACTGGCGACCTTGGCGCTCTGAAAGGCGCGGGGCGCCAGAGCACAAACTTCAGAGCTGAAGTTGTGGCGCTCTGGCTGGCGCGTCATCCCAGAGCCTAAAGTTCAGAGGAACTTTTGTGGCACGCTGGGAGGCGCGGTGCCCCAACCCCCTCCATAGAAAACTCCGAACTTTGTTCTTCATTTTTCAACTCTAAACCCTCTAATTTCACTTGGTTCTTTCCCCAAACACTTGGAATCATTAATACCCTCAATATACAATAGATTCAGCTCGAAATTTCACCCGGAAACATGAATCAAATCATCAAGAAACTTCAACAACACAACCCACAAGAATTCAACGAAACTTTCAATAATGTTCATCAAGAACTCAATTTCTAAACTTCAAAGACTTAAATTCACTGAATTGAATCATGGTTGGCGCGTGGGCGAGCTAACCCAACGCTATGTGATCTCACATACCTGTTTAGGGATCACCCCCGACGAAATCCACAAGCTATCATTGACGAAATCGACGAATCTTGCTTCATCTTCTCCTTCCTCCTCTTTTCTCTTTTCTCCAAGCCCTAGCGTGAACTCTAACTTTTCTAAACTGACCAAAATCTGGTTTTACCCCAATTAATCTCCTAAAAACGAATTAGAATAATTAGGTAAGGAAAAGACTAAATTACCTTTCCAAAATCCGGTTTCTAGACTTTTCTTATTCGAACAGCCCAACTTCCAAAGGGCATAACTTACTCATACGAACTCGGAATCGCGCAAACTTAGCGGCGTTGGAAAGATCATTCCAAGAGATTTCCAATCATATCTGGAAGTACACCTAACTCATCCTGATCTAGGAGTTATGGTCGTTTGAAGTTGACCAAAATTCAACTTTTCCTAACTTGAACAAATTTCCAGATTTTCATTCTTTCCAAAAATGACTATTTCCAATTATTAGCTTCTTCCTAGTTATTTCAAATTGCAAAATGTTACAATTTGTTTACAGGTTGTCCAGCCAGAACAGGCCCGAAAAATCAACCAGGCCTTGAAGAATAAGGGCTTACCTGTGGCTCTCGTGGAATATGAAGGAGAATCTCATGGATTTCGTAAGGTAAGAACTAATCATCACATGTGTGTATTTACTTCTACCATTTCTCCACATTGATAAAACATTTTATGATGTTACTGCTACTTTTTAATGTGGTTTGTCATTGTGCAAAGTAATAAAATGAGTGTTATGCTCAAATTGAAGCATGAAATTTGGGAGTTCCTAACTGACCAGATTTTCCACAGGCGGAAAGCATAAAATTCACTCTTGAGCAACAAATGGCGTTCTTTGCTCGAACAGTTGGACATTTTGCAGTGGCTGATGATATAACTCCCACACACATTGACAACTTTGATTAAGTACAACCAGTATCCTGACTTGCCCTCATGGGGCGAGAGTGTGAACTCCAGTTGCCATTTCCATCAAATCTTGGATTCCGCCACTTAATAAGAAACTTGCAGTTCGCCCTTGTCCACATCTCCCTATAGATGGTGCTAAAGAATAAAAACTTTGAACTATGCTGTGTTGTTAACCAGACAATAAACATGAATTCTGTTTAAACTCGAACCTTTTCACTTATGTCCTTTTTGTTGTTGGAGTTGAACATGACCTGTGAAACAAACTGGTATTAGGTTCTTAGAAACGAGGACGGAATGTAAAACTCTCATGTTTTATTGTACTTTCAGTGAACAAAAAATAACAAGTTGTTGTATACAAGAATTTACTCAGTGATCCAATGATTTCACAATTGTCTGTGGCAAGTTTTATACTTTTGACAGATATCATTATAGCATAATTAGCTACATCCCACTCTATATAACAAACTTAAGGATCGTTTTCACTCATGTTTTGCACTGCATTGTTATGCACAATTAGTTGGACAGGAAGTTCTTTCTACGGTTCACAATTTACAAATATCACCAATTCCCTTTTAGGTTAACATGACTGTAACCTTTTCATACATAATTATGAAATTCTCTAAAGCTTGCTTTAATCACACACATTTGGACAATACTTTCATTATACCGGTTATAATTTACAAAAGAGGGACTCAGACTAGGCATAATAAAAGTAACAATAAGTAAAAGAGGTAAAAAAAAAAAATGCACTTCTTCACATATCCAATTTGGTAATTTTCGAAAGTTGAAATTAACTTATATACTAGTTACTACTCTCTCTTTCTCAATTGATGTGACAAATTTCGAGATTAAAAAAAATCTATCTTTGACTGTATTTTTTTCATATATCTTTTAAATATTTTGAATTGTCAATAATTGTGACTTGTAATACTTTTTACCTAGTTTACAAATATGTAAATTTCATTTTTAAAAAATTGAAGATTTCATTAGCAAATTTTCGATCAAAATTAAAGACTTTTGAAAAATAAAATGCGTCACATAAATTGAAACAGAGGAAGTACAATGATAAGGTATATTTTAACCTGTTCAAATTAAACCAACATTACATGAATACAAATCTATAAATATTTATAATGTATAGGGTGAAATTCAAGCTGGACGGATGGGCGAATCATTAGACGACATGTGGCAGAAGCAATCAGTCAAACATGGTAACATGTTCAGTACGAAGTCATTTGGAGCTGATGTTAAGGAAAAAGCCCATGTAACATCAATAGATATATCAATCAACATGTACTAATAATGTTATTATGAAATTCATATATATATATATATATATTTATTTTTCTTTTAAGCAATTCCGCTAGGCAAGGTGTGCCTAGGGCTAGTTTTATTAATAAAGTGAAAAGGATCTCAAAGAGAAGAGCACAAGCAAGAGGGACTAGGCCTTACCTTACTAATCTTAATGAGGTAACAAACCTCAACTAATTAACAAGCATGAAGAAAATAAGAGCTAGAGAAAACTAGATATTTTATGATATTCATCATAAAGTTTATAATACACTCTGCGATGATACTACAAATGAGGATGCTTAAGTAATGCAAAAATCTAAAATCTAAGAATAAAGCTAGGTTATCAACCTCAAACTTCATTTTATATATGTAAGAATTAAAAGAGATGGATTGCCCGTGTAAAGTAACCTGAAGTATTTTCCTCTTGTCTTCTTCATCAAATATATTCAACAAAACTTGATAGTTCATCACTTCTTTTTGGATCGTGTTGTTGTTGAAACTGTCATATGATTTTGCTTTGCTACTCACATTGGTAGGTGCCTTGGAATAAATTCCTCAGTCACCTTACCATCCCAACTATGTTGCCTTTCATGTGTCTTCTTTTTGTTTTTGTTGCTTCCACTTCTTTGTTGCCTAGGCGAGAGATCTCCATCCTTGGCTACCTTATCAAATAATATGTCTAACATATCATCCTCATCATCTTCGTCAAACATTTCATTGCCCAAGTCACTATCATAAGTTGTAGTTGAACTACGTCTTGAAACTTCAGCTTCTTGCTCATGACTTATTTCCAATACCTTGGTGTTAATGGTCAAGGTATTTTTGGACTTATCAATTGTCACTTCCATAGATGGATTTGCCTTACTTGAAGGCACAATTATGGGTGCTTGAAGACTTAACTTACTCCTTGTAGGTGCATGCTCCTCTTCCTCAACTAAATCTGCCCATCTAGAATCACTCGTTTCCTTCACCAAACTCTTGTCATTCCTTTTGGAATGTGGTTTGATCATTGGGTTTTCTTTATTCAACATTGTGGCATGTGACTCTTTGATTATTCGAGTAGTTTCTGGATTAGAAACTTGAAGAATTGGAGTGGACAAAGCATGGAGCTCTTGATCAGAATTGATCATTAGGGCATCAAAGGTGTTAGAGCACACAATCTTCCTTGATACTTTATCTTCACAATTTATCGTTTGCTCCTTGCGTGGTGGGTTAGTGCAATCTAGTTGTTGTAGTTTGGCTAGAGAAAATGTTTTGCTTGGCACTTTAGTCCAACCTCCCTTATCACTGTCCTTCAAAGTGAA
>JAJOOO010006996.1:0-25564 GCA_029582685.1 Solanum piurae | reverse complement strand
TTTAGATTTTAGGGTTTAAGGTTTAGTATTTAGGGTTTAGGGTTTAGTATTTAGGGTTTAGTATCTTGGGTTAAGGGTTTAGGGTTTAGGATTTTAAGTTGTAGGTTTAGGGTTTAGGGTTTAGGGGTTAGAGGTTAGGATTTAGGCTTAAGGTTTCACCGTTTAGAGTTTAGGGTTTAGGGTTTAGGCTTAGGTTTAGGATTTAACGTTTAAGGTTTAGAGTTTACGGTTTTGATTTAGGGTTTAGGGTTTTGAGTTTAGGATTTAAGGTTTAGAGTTTACGGTTTATGGTTTAGGGTTTAGGTTAGAATTTGCGTTTAGGATGTAGAGTTTGGATTTAGGGTTTAGTGTTTAGGTTTAGGGTTAGGGTTTAGGGTTTAGGGTTTAGGATAACTTTTAGAGTTTATCATTTAAGGTATAGGGTTTAGGGTTTAGGGTTTAGAGTCTACTATTTAAGGTTTAGTATTTAGGATTTACTTTTTAGGGTTTAGGATTTAGGGTTTAGGGTTTAGGGTTTAGGGTTTAGGGCTTAGGTTTTAGGGTTTACGGTTTAGGGTTTAGTGTTTAGTTTTTAGGGTTTAATGTTTAGGGTTTATGGTTTTCGTTTGAAGGTTTAGGGTTTAGGGTTTAGAGTTTGGGATTTATGGTTTAGGGTTTAGGGTTTAGGTTTTAGGGTTTAGGGTTTAAGATTTAGGGTTTAGGGTTTTGGGTTTATGGTTTAGGGTTTTGTGTTTAGGATTTAGGGTTTAGGATTTAGGGCTTTGGGTTTAAGGTTTAGGGCTTTGGGTTTAAGGTTTAGGGTTAGGGTTTAGGTTTTGAGTATAGGATTTAGGGTTTAGGTTTATGGTTTAGGATTTTGGGTTTAGGGTATAAGGTTTAAGGTTTAAGGTTGAGGTTTAGGGTTTGGGTTTGGGGTTTAGAGTTTGGATTTAGGGTTTAGTGTTTAGGTTTAGGGTTAGGGTTTAGGGTTTAGGATTTAGGGTTAGGGTTAAGGGTTTAAGGTTTAGGGTTTATGGTCTATGGTTTAGGGTTTTGAGTTTAGGCTTTAGGGTTAAGGCTTTAGGGTTTTGGGTTTTGGGTTACAAGTTTTATGTTTATGGTTTAGGGTGTAGGGTTTAGGGTTTAATGTTTAGGGTTTGGGTTTAGTGTTTAGGTTATTTAGTGTTTAGAGTTTAGGGTTTAGGATTTAGGGTTTAGATTTAGAGTTTTGATTTAGGGTTTAGGGTTTAAGTTTAGGTTTAGTTTAGGGTTTAGGGTTTATTGTTAGGGTTTAGGGTTTAGGGTTTGGGTTTAGAGTTTTGGGTTTAGGGTGTAGGGTATAGTGTTTAAGGTTTTAGGTTTAGGGTGTAGGGTATAGGGTTTGAGATTTGGGTTTAGGGTTAGGTTCTAGTGGTTAGGGTTTTGGGTTTAGTGTTTAGTGTTTAGGGTTTATAGTTTAGGTTTAGAGTTTAGGGTATAGGGTTTAGGGTTTAAGATTTAGGGTTTAGGGTTTTGGGTTTAGGGTTTAGGGTTTTGTGTTTAGGATTTAGGGTTTAGGCTTTAGGGCTTTGGGTTTAAGGTTTAGGGCTTTGGGTTTAAGGTTTAGGGTTAGGGTTTAGGTTTTGAGTATAGGATTTAGGGTTTAGGTTTATGGTTTAGGATTTTGGGTTTAGGGTATAAGGTTTAAGGTTTAAGGTTAAGGTTTAGGGTTTGGGTTTGGGGTTTAGAGTTTGGATTTAGGGTTTAGTGTTTAGGTTTAGGGTTAGGGTTTAGGGTTTAGGGTTTATGATAACATTTAGAGTTTATGATTTAAGGTATAGGGTTTAGGGTTTAGGGTTTAGGATAACATTTAGAGTTTATGATTTAACGTATAGGGTTTAGGGTTTAGGGTTAGGGTTTAGGGTTTAGAGTCTACTATTTAAGGTTTAGTATTTAAGATTTACTGTTTAGGGTTTAGGATTAAGGGTTTAGGGTTTAGGGTTTAGGGCTTAGGTTTTAGGGTTTACGGTTTAGGTTTTAGGGTTTAGGGTTTAGGGTTTAGGGTTTAGGGTTTAGGGTTTAGGGTTTAGGGTTTAGTGTTTAGGGTTTATGGTTTTCGGTTGAAGGTTTAGGGTTTAGGGTTTAGAGTTTGGGATTTATGGCTTAGGGTTTAGGGTTTAGGTTTTAGGGTTTAAGATTTAAGGTTTAGGGTTTAGGGTTTAGGGCTTTGGGTTTAAGGTTTAGGGCTTTGGGTTTAAGATTTAGGGTTAGGGTTTAGGTTTTGAGTATAGGATTTAGGGTTTAGGTTTATGGTTTAGGATTTTGGGTTTAGGGTATAAGGTTTAAGGTTTAAGGTTGAGGTTTAGGGTTTGGGTTTAGGATTTTGGGTTTAGGGTTTATGATTTAAGGTTTAGGTTTTAGGGTTTAGGTTTAGGGTTTAGGATTTAGGGTTAGGATTTAGGGTTTAAGGTTTAGGGTTTATGGTCTATGGTTTAGGGTTTTGAGTTTAGCCTTTAGGGTTAAGGCTTTAGGGTTTTGGGTTACAAGTTTTATGTTTATGGTTTAGGGTGTAGGGTTTAGGGTTTAATGTTTAGGCTCTGGGTTTAGTGTTTAGGTTATTTAGTGTTTAGAGTTTAGGGTTTAGGATTTAGGGTTTAGAGTTTAGGGTTTAGGGTTTAAGTTTAGGTTTTGTTTAGGGTTTAGGGTTTATTGTTTAGGGTTTAGGGTTTATGGTTTGGGTTTAGAGTTTTGGGTTTAGGGTGTAGGGCATAGGGTTTAAGGTTTTAGGTTTAGGGTGTAGGGTATAGGGTTTGAGATTTGGGTTTAGGGTTAGGTTCTAGTGTTTAGGGTTTTGGGTTTAGTGTTTAGTGTTTAGGGTTTACAGTTTAGGTTTAGAGTTTAGGGTTTAGGGTTTAAGATTTAAGGTTTAGAGTTTAGGGTTTATGGTTTGTGGTTTAGGGTTTAGGGTTTATGTTTTAAGGTTTAGGGTTTAGGGCTTAGGGTTTAGAGTTCAGGTTTTAAGGTTTAGGGTTTAGTATTTAGGGTTTAGGATCTTGGGTTAGGGTTTAGGGTTGAGGATTTTGGGTTTAGGGTTTAGGGTTTTGAGTTGTACGTTTAGGGTTTAGGGGTTAGGGTTTTTTTTTCTTTTTTTCTTTTTCTTCATTTAGGGGTTAGGGGTTAGGATTTAGGTTTAAGGGTTTAGGGTTTAGACTTTAGGATTTAGTGTTTAAGTTTGGGTTTAGGATTTAATGTTTAGGGTTTAGAGTTTAGGGTTTAGATTTAGGGTTTAGGATTTTGAGTTTAGGATTTAAGGTTTGGGGTTTACGATTTATGGTTTAGGGTTTAGAGTTTGGATTTAGGGTTTAGTGTTTAGGTTTAGGGTTAGGGTTTAGGGTAACATTTAGAGTTTATGATTTAAGGTATAGGGTTTAGGGTTTAGGGTTAGGGTTTCGGGTTTAGAGTCTATTGTTTAAGGTTTAGGGTTTAGAGTAACACTTAGAGTTTATGATTTAGGGTTTCAGGTTTAGTGGTTAGGGTATATGAATTAGGGTTTTAGATTTAGGGTTTAGTGTTTAGTGTTTAGGGTTAAGGGTTTAGGGTTTAAAGTTTAGGGTTTAGGCTTTTGGGTTTAGGGTTTAGTGTTTTGAGGTGTAGGTTTAGCATTTAGGGTTTAGATTTTAAGGTTTAGGGTTTAGGGTTTAGGATTTTGGTTTAGGGTTTAGAGTTTGGATTTAGGGTTTAGGGTTTAAGGGTTTAGGTTTAGGATTTAGGGTTTAGGGCTTAGGGTTTAGGGATTAGGATTTAGGGTTTTGGGTTTAGAGTTTAGGATTTAGGGTTTAGGGTTAAGGATTTAGTGTTGAGGATTTAGATTTAGGGTTAGGGTTTAGGGTTTGGGCTTTTCATTTAGGATTTAGGGTATAGGATTTATAGTTTTGATTTAGGATTCAGGGTTAGTGTTTAGGGTTTATGATTTAATGTTTAGGGTTAAGGGTTTAGGGTTACAATTTAAGGTTTAGGGTTTAGGTTTTACGGCTTAGTGTTTTGAGTTGTAGGTTTAGGGTTTAGGGTTTAGGATTTAGGGTTAGGGTTTAAGGTTTAGGGTTTAAGGTTAGAGTTTATGGTTTAGAGTTTAGCATTTAGGGTTTAGGGTTTAGGGTTTAGGGTTTAGGGTTTAGGGTTTAGGGTTTAGTGTTATGGTTTTAGGATCTAGGGTTTAGGGTTTACGGTTTAGAGTTTGGACTTAGGGATTAGGGTTTAGGTTTAGGTTTAGGTTTAGGTTTAGGATTAGGTTTTAACACTTAGAATTTCAAGTTGTAGGTATAGGTTTATGGTTTCGAGTTGTAGGTATAGGGTTTAGGGTTTAGGGTTTAGGGTTTAGGGCTTAGGGTTTCGGATTTAGTGTTTGGGATTTATGGTTTAGGGATTAGGTTTAAGTTTAGGGTTAGGTTCTAGTGTTTAGGGTTTAGGGTTTAGGTTTTAGGGTTTAGGGTTTAGGATTTAGGCTTTACCATTTTGTTTTAGAGTTTAGGGTTTATGGTTTAGGGTTTACCATTTTGGTTTAGAGTTTAGGGTTTATGGTTTAGGGTTTAGAGTTTAGGGTTTTTGGTTTTCAGTGGAAGGTTTAGGGTTTAGGGTTTAGAGTTAGGGTTTTTGATTTAGGGTTTATGATTTAGGGTTTAGGGTTTAGGGCTTATAGTTTAGGATTTATTGTTAAGGGTTTGGGATTTAGGGTTTAGTTTTTGGGGTTTAGGGTTTCAGATTTAGTGTTTAGGTCTTAGGGTTGGGGTTTAAGGTTTAGGAATTTGTGTTTAGGGTATATGGTTTAGGGTTTAGGGTTTAGGGTTTAGGGCTTAGGGTTTTGGGTTTAGTGTTTAGGGTTTATGGTTCAGGGTTTAGGTTTAAGTTTAGGGTTTAGGGTATAGAGTTAGGTTCTAGTGTTTAGGGTTTAGGGTTTAGATTTTAGGGTTTATGGTTTAGGGTTTAGTGTTTAGGGTTTAGGGTTTAGGGTTTTCGGGTTTAGGATTTAGGGTTTACAGTTTAAGTTTATGGTTTAGGATTTAGGGTTTAAGGTTTAGGGTTTAGGGTTTAGAATTTAGGGTTTATGTTTTTGGTTGAAGGTTTAGTGTTTAGGGTTAAGGATTTAGGTTTTAGCTTTTAGGGTTTAGGATTTAGGGTTTAGGATTTAGGGTTAGGGTTTAGGTTTTGAGTATAGGATTTAGGGTTTAGGTTTATGGTTTAGGATTTTGGGTTTAGGGTATAGGGTTTAAGGTTGATGTTTAGGGTTTGGGTTTAGGGTTTAGTGTTTAAGGTTTATGATTTAAGGTTTAGGGTTTAGGGTTAGGGTTTAGGATTTAGGGTTAGGGTTAAGGGTTTAAGTTTTAGGGTTTAAGATTTAGGGTTTAGGGTTTATGGTGTATGGTTTAGGGTTTTGAAATTAGGCTTTAGGGTTTTGGGTTTAGGGTTATGATTTTGTGTGTAGGGTTTAGGGTTTGGGTTTAGTGTTTAGGGGATTAAGTGTTTAGGGTTTAGGGTTTAGGGTTTAGGATTTAGAGTTTAGGGTTTAGGGTTTGGAATTTTGATTTAGGGCTTAGGGTTTAAGTTTAGGTTTAGGGTTTAGGGTTTATAATTTAGGGTTTAGGGTTTGGGTTTAGAATTTTGGGTTTAGGGTGTAGGGCATAGGGTTTAGTGTTGTGTCTTTAGGGTTTAGGGTTTAGTGTTTAGGGTTTTGGGTTTAGTGTTTAGTGTTTAGGGTTTACAGTTTAGGTTTAGAGTTTAGGGTTTAGGGTTTAAGATTTAGGGTTTAGAGTTTAGGGTTTATGGTTTGTGGTTTAGGGTTTAGGGTTTAGGTTTTAAGGTTTAGGGTTTAGGGTTTAGAGTTTAGGTTTTAGGGTTTAGGGTTTAATATTTAGAATTTAGGATCTTGGGTTAGGGTTTAGGGTTTAGGGTCTTGAGTTGTAGGTTTAGGGTTTAGGGGTTAGGGGTTAGACGTTAGGATTTAGGCTTAATAGTTTAGGGTTTAGACTTTAGGGTTTAGGGTTTAGGTTTAGGTTTAGAATTTAAGGTTTAGGGTTTAGATTTAGGGTTTAGGATTTAGGGTTTAAGGTTTTGAGTTTAGGATTTAAGGTTTAGGGTTTACGATTTACAGTTTATGGTGTAGGGTTTAGAATTTAGGGTTTAGGGTTTAGGGTTTAGGGGTTAGAGTTTGGATTTAGGGTTTAGGGTTTAGGTTTAGGTTTAGGGTTTAGGGTTTAGGGTTTAGGGTAACATTTAGTGTTTATGATTTAAGGTATAGGGTTTAGGGTCTACTGTTTAAGATTTAGGTTTAGGGTTAGGATTTATGGTTAAGGGTTTAGGGTAACATTTAGAGTTTATGATTTAGGATTTCGGATTTAATGTTTAGGGTATATGAATTAGCGTTCTAGGTTTAGGTTTTCGTGTTTAGGGTTGATGGTTAAGGGTTTAGGGTTTAGAGTATAGGGTTTAGGGTTTAAAATTTAGGGTTTAGGGTGTAGAATTTATGGTTATGGTTTAGGGTTTAGGGTTTAGGTTTTCGAGTTGTAGGTTTAGCGTTAAGGGTTTAGAATTTAGGGTTTAGAATTTAAGGTTTAGGGTTTAGGGCATAGGGTTTAGCATTTAGGTTTAGGGTTTAGAGTTTGGAATTAGGGTAGGGTTTAGAGTTTAGATTTAGGGTTTAGGGTTTAGGGCTTAGGGTTTAGGGGTTAGGATTTAGTGTTTTGGGTTTAGAGTTTAGAATTTAGGATTTAGGGTTAAGGATTTAGATTTAGGGTTAGGGTTAGGGTTTAGGGTTTAGGGTTTAGGGTTTAGGCTTTTTGTTTAGGATTTAGGGTATAGGATTTATAGTTTTGATTTAGGGTTCAGGGTTAGTGTTTAGGGTTTAGGGTTTATGATTTAATGTTTAGGGTTAAGGGTTTAGGATTTAGGTTTAGGGTATAGGGTTTAGGGTTTAGGGTTTAGAGTTTAGGGTTTAGGGTTACGGTTTAGTGTTTAGAGTTTGGATTTAGGGTTTAAGGTGTAGGTTTTACGGCTTAGGGTTTTGTTGTAGGTTTAGGGTTTAGGGTTTAGGATTTAGGGTTAGGGTTTAAGGTTTAGGGTTTAGCATTTAGTTTTCAGGGTTTAGGGTTTAGAATTTAGGGTTGAGGGTTTAGGCTTTAGGGTTTAGGGTTTAGGTTTTAGGATTTAGGGTTTAGGGTTTTTGGTTTAGAGTTTGGACTTAGGGATTAGGGTTTAGGTTTAGGTTTAGGGTTTAGGGTTTAGGGTTTAGGGTTTAGGGTTTAAGTTTTAGGGTTTAGAGTTTCAAGTTGTAGGTATAGGTTTATTGTTTCGAGTTGTAGGTTTAGTGTTAGGGTTTAGGGTTTAGTGTTTAGGATTTAGGGCTTAGGGTTTTGGGTTTAGTGTTTAGGGTTTGGTCTTTAGGGTTTATGGTTTAGGGTTTAAGTTTAAGTTTAGGGTTAGGTTCTAGTGTTTAGGGTTTAGGGTTTAGGTTTTAGGTTTTATGGTTTAGGGTTTAGTGTTTAGGGTTTAGGGTTTAGGATTTAGGATTTAGGCTTTATAGTTTTGGTTTAGGGTTTAGGGTTTAGGGTTTAGGGTTTAGGGTTTAGGGTTTAGGGTTTAAGGTTTCGGGTTTAGGGTTTAGGGTTTAGGGTTTAGGGCTTTGGGTTTAGGGTTTAGGGATTATGGTTTTCGATTGAAGGTTTAGGGTTTAGGGTTTAGGGTTCAGGTTTTAGGGTTTGGGGCTTATAGTTTAGGGTTTATGGTTAAGGGTTTGGGATTTTTTTATTTTTTTTATTTGAATGACCCTTGAGGTGGGTCAGGGGCTGAGCGTCACCCCCAGGTCTTATCATATATAGAAAACAAAATATACAAGGAGGGGGACATGTACCTTACCTCCAAACCTAAGGTGGGTCAAGAATGGACCTACCTACTAAGGGTAGTCGACTCAACCCTATACAATATGATATATTATTAAACTAAGCACCTAGAGAGGACTCCTCTCTTAATACAAGGTTACTAATAATACATAAATAAGGGAGACTCTCCCTTTACACGAAAATTAAACTAGGCCTAATCAAACTATACCTAAAAGACATAGTAATTAGAGAATAGTGTATCACATGAATTACTTTATAAGGTCTTTGTGATATACTCTTAATTTCAACTTGATCAAAAACTAATGTATAACCTTTGTCCTTTAAGTACTGCCTACCCATCTTACTTTGAATGAATTGTCCTTGATTTGATTACCTTCCCTGTAAGAGTCTTACTATTCAAGGTGGTCGTTCGATTCTTTTCAGCTTCTTATGTCTGAAATTTTGCACTCCCAACTTCTCCAATAGATAGCTTCCTTTTACTGTCTGAGGTAGTTGGTGATGAGTGTAGTAGTTTTGTACAATATCTTGTTGATGACTGAGTTTGGCGAAGAGATCAGCTGTACCATTCGCCTCCCTATAAGTGTGCACATACTGAAAAAACACACATTGATTAGATAAAACCTATAATTCCTGTATATACTTATGTATCCTCCAAGGGGGAATAGCAGCCTACAAGAACCACTTAGTCAATAATTTAGAATCAACTTCTAAGATAATACTAGTATAACAATGTTGTATACACCAATTTAAGCCAAAACAAGCAGCCTGAATCTCAGCCTGATTGTTAGTCCCTTCACCAAGAGGAACAACAAATGCATATACTATACTCCCTTGCTCATCTCTTAAAATGCCTCCCCCTCCAATTTTCCCGGATTATGTATAGCACTACCATCCGTATTCAACTTGTATCTTTTACAAGTAGGAGTCTTCCACATAACTAAAGTGACTCTTAAATCCTGTTTGCATTTTTCAATGTATGCCACGACTTCTGGCCATATTACAGGCAAAGGGAGATATGGAAAAACAGAATTAAGCATGAAAAGCATGTCTTTAATAATCAAATAATTAACTTTGTGGATACTGGATGTTTTCCCTCCATATTTGGCTGAACATCTGTTGTTCCAGAGGTTCCAGCTAATTACTATAGGGAGTGTTTGAATGATAGTCTTGTATGCTATGTTCTTCCCTGCAGTAACACTCCAACACATTAGCTGGTTAATTAATGAAATCTGCTGAAAATTAAGACCCATACTGCCAGCGAAAAACTTCCAGATATGTCTAGCAAAGTGTCCTTGAATGAAGATATGATCAACCTCATCCCAACCTAGCTGAATGCAGCAATAACATTTAACAGGCTCTACTCCGAAATTAGCTAATGTTTCATTGGTTGGCAATTTATGTCTTATTGCTCTCCATAGGAGAAAAGACATTTTGAAAGGAATATGTTGATGCCAAAGTTGAGAATTAATGACAGCAGTATCCTTCTTCTTCCTACAAATTTCCCAAGCTGATTTACAAGTGAACTGTCCAGCTTCAGTGATTTTCCAGACTGCATTGTCTTTAAATCCCTGCACAAGCTGCACATTAGTATTTAAAATAGAAGGAATAAGGAGAGGAGGAACCTGTTGTCGCAATTTTTTTTCATTCCATTTTCCATTTACTAAAAAGTGTGCAATGGTAGCATTGTTAAGACTTGATATATCAGTAGTATAATTAGCTAGAGCACCCTCTCCTAGCCAATCATCCCACCAAAAGGAGCAGCTGCCAGATTTAATCTGCCAACCTATATGCTCTTCAATTTTAACTTTGTTTTTCATCATGTATCTCCACATCAGTGACTGTCCAGTATCAACCTTTTTTTGCAACTGGATGTGCTCTTTGGCAGTATTTGGCTTTAACAAATTTACTCCATAAGGTTACTTTAGACCTGAAAGTCCACCATTGTTTGTACTATAAAGACGTACAAATGTGTGAGAGCTTTCTGATCCCTACCCCTCCTTCAGTATATGGTAAGCTCATGGTGTCAAGAGAAGCCCAATGATATTTCCTTGTATCCTGATCCCCTCCCCAGTAAAAGTCAGCAATAATGGCCTCAATATATTTGATAGTAGTACTAGGTGGAGAAATTGCAGCCATAGTATGTATAGGTATAGATTGCAAGGCATGTTTGATCAAAGTAATTCTGCCCCCAAAGCTAAGTACCCTTGCCTGCCAGCCACACACTTTTTTGGAGATCTTCTCAACTAAATGTGAATAATAAATGATTCTCTATTGACCAATATACAGAGGACAACCTAGATAGGTAATAGGACAACTCTGTTGTGAAAATGTAGTAACTTCTTGAATGGTTTGAATGATGTCATGTGATGTATTGTCTGGAACCATAAAATGACTTTTTTCTTTGTTAATCAGCTGGCCAGAAGTATGTTCATATTCCCCCAAATTGTCCATAATGAGCTTTAGAGAATGTCTGTCAGTAGAAGCAAAAACAATAACATCATCTGCAAAACTCAAATGGTTGATCTGGGGTCCTTTAGGTTCCATAAAGAAACCTCTATAACTTGGATTCTGATGTAAAGAATTAAGCAACCTAGTCAGTACCTCTGCTCCTAAAATAAATAGGGCAGGGGATAAAGGGTGTCCTTGCTTAAGTCCTCTAGTGGAATGAAAGAATCCATACCTGTGACCATTAATGATAATAGAATACCAATTGTTACTCATAATTCTCCGGACTAAGTCAATAAATATCTCCCCAAACCCAAATTTCCTTAAGACCAAACAAGTGAATGACCAAGACACCCTATCATATGCCTTGGTCATATCAAGTTTGATAACAACATTCTTACCTGTATTGGGTTTTTTTATACCATGAGTAATTTCTTGTGCAAGCATGATGCTTTCAGTTATGCTTCTATCTCTTACAAATCCAGACTGATTGTCTGACAACAATAAGGGCAAAATAGTAGCCAATCTCATGCTCAATAGTTTAGAAATTATCTTATTGGTAAAGTTACTAAGGCTGATAGGTCTAAGATCAGTGAATCTTGTAGCCTGTTCAGTTTTTGGAAGCAGAACCAAACATGCATGAGACATGAACTTAGGCATAATGTTAGCACAAAAGAAAGCTTGTACAACTACTAGCAATTCTTCTTTATTGATACTCCAGCAAGCTTGATAAAATTTACCCCCTATACCATCTAGTCCTGCAGCAGAGTTTGGGTTCATAGCAAACACAACTTGTCTGAGTTCCTCCATACTAGGTATTGCTTGCAGCATCTCATTCTGTTCTAGAGTGACTGCTGTAGGAATAAGTTGTAGAACTCTTTCATCAATTCTCTCCGTGTGACCAGTAAAAAATTGTTGATAGTAATCACAGGCTGCATGAGCAATTTGTTCCTCACCCTGTATCCACTCCTCATTTTCAGTACAAATTTTGTGCAAAAATAACCTCCTTCTTCTACCTCTCATCAAAGCATGAAAGTATTTGGTATTAGCATCCCCATCCTTAAACCATTGTAATTGTGTCTTTTGTTTAAGAATAGATTCTTCCATTTTCAAATACTTAATGTAAGTTGCATTCATCTGATGTAGATTCTGTCTAGCAGCTTCATTATTGTTTGTCATAAGTTCTGCTTCAGAATTCCTGATATTTTCCTCAATCTCCTTGACCTTAGTAAATATATCTCCATATTCATGTTTATATCAAGTACTAAGAGTGGTTGTTACTCTCTTTATTTGTTGATGTAATCTCCACATTGGGTTGCCAGTAACTTCCTTTTCCCAACACTGATGTACTATTTGCAAAAAAGTGTCATTGTCAACCCAGAAATGTAAGAACTTGAAGTATTTAATATGGCTCTCATTAACTCTAGTCATTTCCATCAACATGGGACTATGATCTGAACCAACAGAAGATAAATTCTCAATAGTATTTTGAGGCATAACCTCTAACCATTTATCATTAACCATAGACCTATCTAATCTCTTCCAAACTCTAGCTTCTGCATCCCTCTGATTGCACCAAGTAAATGGAAGCCCTGTGTATCCTAAATCAGTCAATCCAAATGCCTTTGTCATTCCAATAAATTCAAAGCTCGTATTCATATTATAAGGTATTCCCCCAAGCTTCTCCTCTATATAGGTGATAACATTAAAATCACCCATTGTACACCAAGGTAACTCCATATTAGCATAAAAAAGTAGCCTGTCCCATAAAGGTCTCCTCATATAGTCCTTACATTTAGCATAGATAAAAGACATCATAAATTGCTCAGGAATATCAGTGTGCTTAAAGGTGATAGTGATGTGATGATCATGCTGTTCCAGAATATGACCAGTTCGCTCATTAGACCAAAACAACCAAATTTTCCCATTAGGATTACTGACTGCATGATCCATCTGTAATTGACCTCTTACCAGGTCAATATGAGAATTATCTGTAAAAGGTTCCAATATAGCAATAATAGATACATGATGAATTTTTTTAAGTGTTTGAAGCCTTTCCAAAGAGCCTTTGGTATTGATACTCCTAGCATTCCAACAAATGGCTGTAATCATTAATAACCTTTTGATTTGGACCTAGTCATGGGCCTGCTAGAGGTATCAGACATGCTGGTAATAGGTTAATGAGGTTTATGTCTAGTTTGTTTCCTTCCCCTTGGGGATAAACCTTGTTGTTCTGTTATTCTTTGAACATCAGTGGATTTATCCTGGAAAGAGGAATCAAGATATTGACTTGTATGTTGCATGGTGTCTTCTGCATCCTCATCAGACTCATCCATAGATTGATTATCAGGATCTGTCTCATCCTCAGAATTAAGTGCCCCATAATCATCAGGAGGCACCTTAACCCTATTCCCCTTATTAACCTGTACAACATCCTGATCATGAGTTTGCTTGCCAGTATATTGCAATATCTTTTTTATAGCCTCTCTTTTCTTTTTACTCAATCTGTCACCAGATTTGTTATTAAATCTGCCCTGTGATTGCCCTGTATTTGTAACTTGTGGAGTTACAGTTTTCTGTTGATTAGTGATAAGGGTAGCAGGGGCTCTAGAGTCTCTACTATGGTCAATATCCACTTCCTCATGTCTATCATGAGTCAGTTCCCCCCCCCCTTTTGGACACCCCTTCCTGCAGGTTAGTATGTGTCTCCTGTCCCTTCCCATCCAAACCTCCAACAGCTACCTCAGCAATAGTATTAACAACAGTAGCAATGGGATTAGGGAGTAGGAGCATTGAGTCAATACCTGTAACAGCTTGACCTTTAGATACTGCCTTTCCTCCACTGATTTCAGTAGTTTTTGAGAAACTATATCCACCTGTAGATGCTTATTAGAGTTGTCCTTTCCAGCACTTGCTGGTTTTTTGTTATACTCCACTTGACCCTGCTGTTTTAGAACTGTTGTTTGAGGTCGGCTATCATTTTTGTTACCTTTGTGTTTGTCCAGAACCTCTAAACTAGGTGATGACTCCTGCACATCAAGATTAATATAAGTGTTTTGAGTAGGAATAGTAATTATACCTGCCTGTTTGGTGGACTGTTCTGCTTGTCTGGTATTGTCTCTAGGTGCCTGTGCTGGATTTTTGTTCCTCCTCTTTTGTGTTTGCCACTGATCTTCTTGCTGATAATACATGTGCTCCTGATTTCTTTGTTGTTGATGTTGCTGATTGTTATCCTCTTTATGATAAATCTCTTTATGTCCCTTTGTTTGTTGAGGATTATTATCCCTATCTTTAGTATGCTTGTTGTTCACCTTTTCCAATTCCCTTTTCTTTTTATCCTCATCCCTTTGCCTTATAGTACAATCACTTTCCAAATGCCCTTGATGCTTACAATAGAAACAATAATCAGGAATATTATCATATTCTATTTTCTGCCATCTACCATCAGTGATATCCTCCCCTATATAACCCATCTAAATATAAGGAGGTCTCTTTCGAGTAAGATCAACTTGCACATTCACCCTAGCTTGACTTCCCCTCATCTTTTTAATAGATGCAGAATCTAAGTATAAAACCTTGCCAATAGGAGAAAGCAAACCAGAAACAAACTCCTTATTATAGCAATGCCAAGGTAGTTCAGGCAGTGAAATCCAGATAGGGACTATAGGAGTTTCTTCAGCAGGTTTAAAATTAGGAGTCCAAACTTGAATTCTCATCACCTGCCCAGCTATACTCATCCTTTGCTTAGTCCAAACCACATTATAATCAAGCTCATTATCAAGATCAATATAAACATGTCGAGAATTGAAATGTGCAATTTTAACTCCACCAGATATTTGAGTTTGTAAAATAAAGTTATTCCTAATAAGCTCAACTTTCGGCATGGTATTACTGAATTTCCCAATGAGAGTGTATTTACAAGTTGCAGCTAAGTCTCGAATGACTTCTTCCATCACATACAGAACAGCAGGCAAACTCTACTTAGTGGTAATTTCAGGAGCAGTTAAATTGATGTGAACATCACTTTTGGCTTGATTATGTCTAAGACGATCATCATAAGTATGTACAATCGTATAAGGAGCAGGAGCAGTGGCTGTATCAGTTTTAGGAAGATTGGAAGGATTACCTTGAATTCGATCATTCCTAGCAGTATTGTTATTAGGTTTAGGAGCTTGTCTAACAAAATTACTATAAATTCTAGGAAAATTTGACTGATAAGCCTGATGTTGATCAGCTCTAATATTGGCCTTAACCGTAGTACTAGAAATTTGTTTAGTAGGATCAGTGGATTTCTTTTGTTCTTTAGCAACCCAAGTCAATTGATCATTCTCATTTCTACGATGCTCAGTACCAGAATTCAAATGAGATTTATTTGCATGAATCACATTTGGACGAGAAGTATCAATTGGAACCATACCTGTGTCATTTCCCTATTTTGTGATAATTTGATCATCCATATGAGAAGTTCTAGATTGTCCCAATTCTTGAACATGTTGCTTACCTTCTCTATGTTGATTTTTTGTCGGAGCTAACACCTGCGTATTCCCATCTTGTTGCAAATTTTCGAAATTCGTCACCGGAATTATGGTCAAGTCACCAGAATTTTCTTTACCGGTGATTCCTCCATGGAAAGTACTTGAAGATTCAGTGGCATGTCCTCCACGAACAGTATTGTAGTCCCCAGTATTAGTTCGAATCACCCCCTCATGTTGATGGCAAAATTGGGGCGATTCACCAAAGCTCCTTGCCACCGTCGCCTGTTGATTCTTCGCATCTAGGACGGTGAAATCGTATGATTTTGGACTATGATGACTAACTTGGAACGGGGATTCTTTGTCACCTGTTCTTGCTCCTTGATTCAGACTCGATTCTTCCATAGAACGATTTGTACGAGTCCCGTCCAGCTTCCTTTCAGCCATTGCAGTGTGGATCGCTTCTTCTCTCACCTGTGAGGAGTTGTAGGATGAATCTGAAAACGATTCTTATAGCGGTGTAATTATATTTTTCCTGGGCATCAATGTAGATGAATCCGGTGGTCTAAATCTATCAGCTGGCAGTTCATTATCCATTCTATTGATGCTGAAACATTGTAAAATTAGCCGAGAAAGCTAATTTCTTGAGAGAGTCTAGAGAGAGAAAATTTTAGAGAGAGAAAAAATTCTTCAAATGAGGAAGCGATAAGGGGTTTGGGATTTAGGGTTTAGTTTTTGGGGTTTAGGGTTTTGGATTTTGTGTTTAGGGCTGAGGGTTAGGGTTTAAGTTTAGGAATTTAGGTTTAAGGTATAGGGTATATGGTTTAGGGTTTAGGGTTTAGGGTTTAGGGCTTAGGGTTTCGGGTTTAGTGTTTAAGGTTTAGTGTTTTTTTTATTTATTTGTTTTAACAACCCTTGAGGGGGTCAGGGGCTTAGCAACACCCCCAGGCCTTAGCAACACCCCCAGGCCTTAGCATAAAATAAAACAAAGTCAGTACAAGGAGGGGGACATAAACCTAACCTACGATCCTATGGTGGTTCATCAATCGACCTTCCTTAAAAGGATAGTCAACTCATGCCCATACTATAAAAGGAAACCTAGGAACTAAGCACCTAAAAGAGAGGACTCCTCTCGATACAAAGATTCTAGGAAACTTAAACAAGGGAGACTCTCCCCTTACAATCAACAAAAATTTAAAATCTATGCCTATTCAAAAGAGCTATAATTGTGGACTCATAGCTAGGTTGAAAAGGTAACAACTCCTTTCAAGGAGGTTCTTTGATCTTCTTAATCTTCCTTCTTCTGAAATAAACCATTTCGAACATGTCTAGTTGATAGTATGCTCTAGATTCTTTTGGTAATTGATGAATGTTGAAGAATAGTTGTGGACTAGTAATCTTATGGTTGTGCTTTGAAAGGGAATCAACAACAAAATTGGCTTCTCGAAAGGTATGCTTGCATTGGAACTCTTGTGTCTGTCTGATGAGGGCCCTTAGTTTCAATATATGTGTGTTGATACTCAAATGGGGATTAGATTTGTGCAATATCCAATCCACTAAGAGTTGTGAATCCACCTCCAAGAGGACTGTCTTGTGTCCTAGCTCCAGGGACCAGGTCATCCCAAAGATAGCTACTGCTATTTCCGCATGGTTATTCGAATCTTCCCCCAAAGGAGTTGCAAATGCTAGCAACATTTCTCCATCTTGGTCCCTTATGATACCTCTTGCTCCAATCCTGCCTGGCTTCTGTAATGCACTGCCATCAGTGTTAATCTTAACCCATTTGTCAGGAGGTTTTATCCATTTAACCATAGTTACTTTGGTGTCATGAATACATTTTTCCCTAGTTGAATCAAGTCCCTCCAGTTCGAAGGCCATTTGATGTGAGGGTAAGTTGTCGTCATGAGTTTGTAATTATCCTTGTAGATCGCATATTTAACTCTACTAATGTTTGATTGATTCCCACCATATTTGCTAGCACATCTATTCTTCCATAGATTCCAACAAATAAATATTAGTGTAGCTTGTAATAACAGCCTGTGTGCTTCACTGTTTTACTTAGCTGACCACCATTGCATGATGAGTTGGGGGAGGGAGCTTTGGTCTGTGTTGATTCCAGCAGTTGCAGCAAAGTTGTTCCACACGTAGGTAGCAAAGTGACCATTGTTGAAGGTGTGCTCGATTGTATCCATACCTGGCATGTTACAACAACAAAAACAACTGGCTGGCTCACTGCCAAAGTTGGTTAGTCTCTCGTTAGTAGGGAGTTTACCCCTTAAAGTTCTCCACAAAAGAAAAGAAGCTTTAAAAGGGATACTCTTATACCAAATGAAGGAGTTGAACCTACTCTTGATTTTTTTATCCCTGATAGCATTCCATGCAGAGGAACATCTGAACTTGCCATCAGTGCTGAGTTTCCAGATAGCCTGGTCTGGGAGGTCTTGCTGAATGTGAAGCTCTGTGGATAGGGTGTTGTTTAGTTTACTGCTAGGTGCCTGTTGGATGAACATACTCCAGTTCCACTGTCCCTCATGCCAAAATTCTGCAATAGTGGTGTTGTTGAGTCTATTACTGTCAGCAGAGAATTGAGCAAGAGGTCCTACACCAAGCCAATTATCCCACCAAAATGAACAATTGCCCGAGTTGAGCTTCCATTGAATGTGTGCTTCCACCTTATGTTTGTTGTGCATAAGATGTTTCCAAGTCAAAGATTCACCCGTATCCCATTTTTTACTAATAGGATTCGACCTTTGACAATACTTGGCCCTTAAAAAATCTCCCCAAAGAGTTAGTTTGGATCTAAAAATCCACCATTGTTTATATTGGAATGACTTGCAAACATCTTTGAGATTCCTCATGCCAACACCACCCTCATCCTAAGGAAAACTTAAATTCTTCCATGACGCCCAATGATACTTTTTCCTCTCATTTCTCCATCCCCAGAAAAAGTCTGCTATGATACTTTGAATCTGTTTAAGGACAGTAACTGGTGGAGTCACTGCTGAGAGGAGATGGATAGGTAATGATTGTACTACATGCTTTATGAGGACTGATTTACCACCATAGTTCAATAGTTTTTTTTGCCGACCTGTAATCCTGCACAACACTTTGTTAATAAGATCAGAAAAATATATAATTCTAGGTCTACCAACAAATAAAGGACAACCAAGGTAAGCGATAGGGCCCTCCTTTTGCTTGAAGCCCGTGATTCTTTTGATCCTGTCTCTTGTGCTGTTGAATGCATTTGAATGGACCATGAAGTGGCTTTTTTCTGTGTTGATGAGTTGTCTAGAGGTTTCCTCATATGAATTCAGAGTCCGCATAATGAGTTTTAAAGTTCTCTGTCTTCCAGAAGTGAAGAGGATAATATCGTCTGCAAAACTTAAATGATTCACTTGGGGTCCTCTAAGTTCCATGAAGAATCCATGGTAGTCTGGATGGTTGTGAATTATGTTCAGGGATCTAGATAGGACCTCCGCACCTAAAATAAATAGGGCCGGAGATATAGGATCACCTTGCTTGAGACCTCTCGTAGAGTGAAAGAAACCATGTCTTTTGCCGTTGACAATAATAGAGTACCAATTGTTGGCCATGATCCTCCAAATCATATCAATAAATAACTCATCAAACCCCATTCTTCTTAGCACCAAGCATATATAGGACCAAGAAACTCTATCATATGCTTTAGCCATGTCCAATTTAATGATAACATTGCTCCCAATATTGGGCTTCTTAATCTGGTGAATAATCTCTTGGGCAAGCATAATGTTTAATGATACACTTCTCCCTTTGACAAATCTTGATTGGTTGAGAGAAACCAAGCTAGGTAGGATAGGACTAAGTCGAGAGCTCATCAGTTTAGAGATGATCTTGTTGGTGAAATTACTTAAGCTGATGGGCGTGAACTCAGTGAGTTTGTTAGGATTGCTCACCTTAGGAAGGAGAACAATGCAAGAATGAGAGAAATATTTGGGAATCATTTGACCGCAAAAGAATGGTTGAATAACACCAAATAGGTCATGCTTGATAATATGCCAACATTTCTGAAAGAATTAACCATTCATCCTATCAGGGCCAGCTTAAGAATAGGGATTCATAGAGAAAACCACTTCCTTCAACTCATCCAAAGTAGGCATAGTAGTAAGGTTATTGTTTTGTTCCTGAGTAACCATCCTGGGAATGCAATTGATAGCATTCTCATTGATAAACTTGTCCTCTCCTGTAAAAATCTTTTAGAAATGCCCACAGGAAGCTTCTGCAATGTTGACATCTCCCTGAATCCAATCCCCATTCTCACTGATGAGTTTATGAATAAACAACCTTCTTCTCCTTCCTCTTATTATTGAATGAAAGTATTTTGTGTTAGCATCACCCTCTTTGAACCATTGTAACTGAGATTTTTGTTTCATAATGGAGTCTTCCATTTTCAAGAACCTGATGTACTCTGCATTTAATTCATGAAGAGTTGCCCTATTTTTGTCAGTGTGTTCTTGAATAAGATGCTCTTCAGCTACCCTGACCTTCTCTTCATAGTCTTTTACCTTAGAGAAAATATCACCAAATTCCCTTCTAGACCAAGAGCTAAGAGTATTGGACAACCTTTTCAATTTTTGATGAAATCTCTACATGTTGTTACCCTCCACAGTTCTTTCCCAGCAAGCTTTAACAGTGTCAAGAAAATCAGGTTGGTCAGTCCAGCAGTTGAGAAATTTAAAGTACCTGATTTGATCCTCTTCTTTAGCAACCATTTCCATCAGTAAGGGACAGTGGTCTGATCCTACTGATGATAGGTGAGTGATGGTAGTCTGAGGCATTTTTTCCAGCCAAGCATCATTAATAAGGGCTCTGTCCAGCCTTTTCCAAATTCTGTGATTAATCCCCCTTTTGTTGGACCAAGTAAACTTCTGTCCACTAAATCCTAAATCCATGAGTCCACAAGCTTCAATCACAGCAATGAACTCTAGACCCTTCCTCATGTTATAAGGTATTCCTCCTAGCTTTTCCTCAATGGAAGTAATAACATTGTAATCAATTACTGAACACCAGGGATTGGTATTTATAGCAGCATGTTGCAACATTCTATCCCATAGAGTCCTTCTAAGATGGTCCTTGCACTTGGCATACACAAAAGTAGAGGTGAAATGAGTTTGAAGTTCATTATGACCAATGTCAGAAGTTATATGTTGTTCATCCTCCTCTAGTACTACACAATCAATGTCCGTATTCCAAAAAAGCCAAATTTTTCCATTGCAATTACTTACAGCCTGATCCATAGATAATTGGTTTATAAAACTCTGGACATGGATATTGTCTGAGAAAGGTTCCAAGATGGCAATGATAGAAAGATGGTGCATCTTCTTGAGCATTTTGATTCTTTCCAGAACTCCTTGAGTATTGATCCCCCTTGCATTCCAAATAAGTGTACTAATCATTGAGATGATCTGGAAGTAAAGAGCCTAATGTTTGGTATGCCAGCAGTGACAGTATTGGTGTCCTGAATTTGGTGTCCTGAATTTTGAAATGGAATCTATCATGATGTATTCCTCTGGAAGATAATCCCTGATTGTTGGTCACCCGGTGAATTTCCTCTTCAAGGCCTTTATCAGGATGAGGACTAAAGGCTCTAATAAGTAACTCACTAGTCTCTTCATCCTCATCAGGGTCCTTGAGGGATTGATTATCCACGTGAAGTTCATCCTCTGAATTGTCAACAGTATATTCATCAATTATAGAATCTCTGTTCAGTTGACACTTTTCCAAGCTTTTGTCCGGAGGAACATTAGGAGGAGGGGTCATATATTGGGCCTGTAGAGGAGTAATATCCATGCCCAGCTCCTCATAAACCATAATAAACTTCATGCACACTTCCCCATGCATTTGTTGTTCCCCCTGTTGTTCACTCTCATGTTGTGTATTTTGTCTCTTTTTTGCAGCTTCTCTTTTTTTTTTGCTAGGTTTGTTCTTGCTTTTGGGAGTGATCACTTGGTTGCTAGTGCTTGCTTTGGTTACCATATCTTTTGCCATTGATCCCTTATTTTTCTTACCTGTATTTCTTACCTCCACTTGCTGTTTTTCCCTGATATTTTTAGTAGCAATCTGGTTTCTTTCCCCTGCTTGTTTTTGCTGCTGCACATGTTGATATTTTGGACTATGATGTTGGCCTGTAGTGGTGGTAGCAGGAGTTCTAAGGTCTGAACTAGGGTCAATGTGTGTACCCTCATGAAGAACATGAGGCAGATTCCCCCCTTTGGATACCCTTTCTTGCATGTTAGTTTGTTTCTCCTGACATCCCCCATCCATCCCTCCTTCAACTTCAACAATACCTTCAATATATGAATTACTGGGGTCTATAGGGATTGGGAGCATTGAGTCAATACCTATGCTCTTGTTGCTCTCCTTGTTTCCTTTTTGTGAGAATTGTTTGTCCTGATTATGATTTGTTTCATAACTGTTTTGTGCTCCTTTTGGTGGTGTCCTTCCATTGTTGGCAGGCCCTTCCCTGTGTTCATTTTGTTGTTCCTGTATGTTAATAATAGAGTTATTATTAGAATTGACTGTTGTACCTGCTTGTTGTGTTGTAGTTTGTTGATGCTCCTTTGTCATCCTGCTTTGTGGTGAGGTTGGCCTCCATGCTGTTTTCTTATTTTTGTCCTCATGTTGTCTATTAATTTTCCTCCTTTGCACTTGCCATTCTTCTTCCTTTTGTTGCTCCGGATGTCTTTGGTGTTTACCTTTCTTGGTAACTTGGGTGTGTTCCTCTTCTTTGTCCTTTGTAGTGGTCTGTTTGTTGTCATTTCCTTTGTGCACCTGTTCACCTTTATTCTTGTCTTTTGTCTCAGCTTCCAATTCCTTCCTTTTTTGAATTCCTCATCTCTCATTTTGAAGTTGCATTCATGAATCATGTGACCCTAATGTTTGCAGTAGAAACAGTATGGTGGAATACCTTCATATTCAATAGCTTGCCATCTCCCTATAGTAAGGTCCTTCTCATCTAACCCAATCCATACATGTCGAGGTTTAGCTTTGGTTAGGTCCACTTGGACTTTCACCTTGGCCATGCTAGCTCTAGTTCTTTTAATGGAAGTTGTATCAAGATACAGAACTTTGCCTATAGAAGCTAGCAAGGGTGTTATAAATTCTTTCTTGAAGCAATGCCATGGCAGTCCTGGAAGCAATACCCATATAGGAACAATAGGAGTTTCCTCATCAGGTCGAAAGTTAGGAGTCAAAGCTTGTATTCTCATCAATTTGCCCTCAATGGTCATTCTTTGCTGTGTCCACACTGTGTTGTAATCCAGCTCATTGTCCAAATCAATAAATACATGCCTAGCATTATAGTGAGCTATATTGGCCCCTCCATTCAGTTGAGTTTGCATGATTAAACTTTTTCGAATGAGTTCCACTTTTGGCATGGAGCTACTGAATTTTCCTATTAAGGTGTATTTGCAGTCCACCGTAAGTTTTGTCATGAAATCATCCATATCATAAATGACAGCAGGTAAACCTTGCTTAGAAGTGTGCTTGGGGGCCACTAGATCAATGGGAGCTTCACAGTTAGCATGGTTTTACCTGATTCTTGCAGCCAGGGTATAAATCACTGTGTAGGGTGCAGGTTCATTATTTTGATCTTTTTTGGTGTTTTGGGTATTGTCAGGATTGGTTTCACCAATAGATCGATCAGGGGGATTGGTTTGCTGACTTTTTTGGATTTGAGGGATATGTTTTTCAAAGTTGGAGGAAATTTTAGGGAAGGCATTGTGATAGTTATTAGGCTCATACTTCTCTCCTATTTTTGTTTGTTGGTGCTGTACCAGTTTTGTCTTTGCATTGTCCTGATTTTGGCTAATTTGTTGATGGGAATTATTGTCCTTCAGTCCCTGTTCCTGCTCAATCACTTGACCAGCCTTCTGCCCTTTTGTATTTATTTGCACCTGGGCTACACTATCACTCATAGTTCCAACATTATATTCAGTAGTATAGTTAATGGACTTACCTGATTGAGCCCCTTCTAGAGCTAAGGTTTTGTCCTGTGTTTTGCTGTTAGTCGGGTGTTGTTCCTTACCTGGATCTTTTTGTATCCCAATGGTTGGCACTGCTTCACTGGTTTTAACTCCAAACGAGAATTGAGAAGAACTCTCCACATCAACCACGTCCATAATTTGAGTAGCATTATTAGCTTGGTGAGAATTTTGAGCTTGTTTGGCCCTTTGATTTTGCTCTCCAGATTGATCCTCAATGCCAGTGCTGATATTCACTAGATCATGTTGTGATAGTTTCATCTTTTGTTCTGGAGTATGTTCCATGTCTTGGTTGTTTTCTTGATTCAACATACATCTCATTCTAACTGATTCAAACTCCTCTCATTGGTTATTATCGTCTTCCTGTGCTGCAGCTTGGTCTTGCAAATTAGAAGACGAACAAACATTAATTTGTTGTTGAGTTAGGAGGTCTATTACCTTAGGGAGTTCGTTCTCATCACAAGGAAGCTTTTGGTATAACACTTTATCGCCATTGTTGATCGGAGCTCCGGTGACTTTGCCTGATTCTATGTTGCTGGAATTTTCACCGTCCAAATGGTTTGAGATTCCAGTGATATGTACTCCTTGATCTGGGGATGATTCCCCAGTGGTTGAAGTTTCATTCCTTTCATCAGAAGTTGTTCGAAAATGAAGGCGCACACAAGGAGATTTTGCGGCTATTTCTCCAGAAATTGCCTTCGTGGATCTCTCCATTTGTAGGATGGAATCGTTTGATTTTTGGAATGTAGATAGATCCTTGGATGTAGATTCAGGATTTCCATTCGAATTAACACGAATCATTCCAGATTGCTCTAAGGACATAATTTTTCGAGCCCAGTCCAACTTTTCTTTCGAAATAGCGACATGGATCGCTTCAATTCTTCGCAGATTCAAAGAGTTGTCTGATGATTCTGGTGAAGCGCCCTTGTGGGGTTTGTTGATGTTGGGATTGCACATCGAATGAGACCGGTCTGGTGGTCAAAGTTGCATCCCCGACGACTCTGTGGCCATTCTGGTAGGCTGCTGTCTCTTCCATCTGTTGAGAGCAAATTTCAAAGAGAGATTTTTTAGAGAGAGAAAAATTTGGGAAATGGGAAAGCGATGGGGTTTAGTATTTAGGGTTTATGGTTTAGGGTTTAGGATTAAATTTAGGGTTTAGGGTTTAGGGTTAGGTTCTAGTGTTTAGGGTTTAGGGTTTAGGGTTTAGGGTTTAGGTTTTAGGGTTTAGGGTTTAGGGTTTAGGGTTTAGGGTTTTGGGGTTTAGGATTTAGGGTTTACGGTTTAGGATTTAGGGTTTACGGTTTAGATTTAGGGTTTAGGATTTAGGGTTTAGGGTTTAGGGTTTAAGGTTTAGTGTTTAGGGTTTAGGGTTTAGGGTTTATGGTTTTCAGTTAAAGGTTTAGGGTTTAGGATTTAGGGTTTTTGGTTAAAGGTTTAGGGTTTAGGGTTTAGAGTTTAGGGTTTGAGGCTTAGGGTTTAGGGTTTATGGTTAAGGGTGTGGGATTTAGGGTTTAGTTTTTAGGGTTTAGGGTTTTGGATTTAGTGTTTAGGGCTTAGGGTTAGGGTTTAAGGTTTAGGATTTTAGTTTTAGGGTATAGGGTATATGGTTTAGGGTTTAGACTTTAGGGTATGGGTATAGGGTATAAGGTATAGGGTATAGGGTATAGGGTTGAGGGTTAGGATTTAGGATTTATAGTTTGGGGTTTAGGTTTTAGGGTTTAGGGTTTTGAAATGGTTAGGTTTAGGATTTAGGGTTTAGAGTTGAGGCATTAGGGTTAAGGGTTTAAGGTTTAGGATTTAGGTCTTAGGGTTAGGGTTTAGGATTTTCATTTAGGGCTTTAAGTTTAGGATTTAGTGTTTAGGGTTTAGGGTTTAGGGTTTCAATTTTAGGGTTTAGAGTTTAGGATTTAAGGACTAGGGTTTAGGGTTTAGGGTTTAGAGTTTGGATTTAGGGTATAGGTTTTAGGGTTGAGGTTTAGGGTTTAGGGTTTAAAGTTTTGATTTAGGGTTTAGGATTTAGGGATTAGGGTTCAGGGTTTAAGGTAAAGTTTAGGGTTTATGATTTAGGGATTAGGGTTTTGGATTTAGGATTAGGGTTTAGGGTTTAGAGTTTAGATTTTAGGATTTATGATTAAGGGTTTAGGGTATAGGTTTTAAGGTTTAGTGTTTAGGGTTTTGGTTTTAGGGTTTTGAGTTATAGGTTTAGAGTTTAGGGTATAGGGTTTAGGTTTTATATTTTATGGTTTAGGGTTTCAAGTTGTAGTTTTTGGGTTTAGGGTTTATGGGTTAAGATTTAGGGTTTAGGGTTTAGAGTTTTGGATTTAGGTTTAGGATTAAGGGTTTAGAGTTTTGGTTTAAGGTTTTGAGTTTAGGATTTAGGGTTTAGGGTTTGGGGTTGAGGGTTTTAAGTTGTAGGTTTAGGGTTTAGGGTTTCGAGTTGTAGGTTTAGGGTTTAGGGTTTTGGGTTTTGGGTTTTGGATTTAGGCATTAGGATTTAGGGTTTAGGGTTTAGGGTTTTAGGGTTTAGAGTTTGGATTTAGGGTTTAGGGTTGTAGGTTTAAGGTTTAGGGGTTAGGATATAGTATTTGGGGTTTAGGGTTTAGAGTTTAGGGTTTAGGGTTTATTTTTTAGGGTTTAGGTTTAGGTTTAGGGTTTAGAATTTAGGAATTAGGGATTAGGGTTTGGATTTAGGGTTTTGAATTTAGGTTTGGGGTTGAGGGTTAGGTTCTAGTGTTGAGGGTTTAGGGTTTAGATTTTAGGTTTTTTTTTTTTTTTTTTTTTT
>JAJOOO010006995.1:0-13737 GCA_029582685.1 Solanum piurae | reverse complement strand
TTAATACTAATGCAAAAAGAAAATCAATTCAACACTAAGAATGAAAATAATATTGAATATTTGTTCTTTGGTTTTACATTGGTTTAGACAATTCAAATGCATAATCTAATTTTAATTTCCTTTAATATTTAGTCATGTAACTAATACTTATTAAACTTATTTTAGCATGATTTAGTACTTCTAAATTATGATCATTTTCATTATGACTTGTTAATTTGCAATATTTGTTTTACGCGATTTTATTGGATATTTTAGTGTCATTACTCATATCATATTTTGTGTTATTTTCTTAAGAAACACCTTAGATAGTTGTATTTTGGTAGGACTAAAGAAATATTTGAAGTACAAGTAAATTATATGTTTGTATGAATACTTTACCGGAAAAAATCCAAAAATCCGAAAAAACCCAAAAATTTTTGAAAAAACCCGAGGTTAAAAAACTCGAGTTTTATTGGTTTGGTTTATAGATTTAAAAATCCGACACAAATGGTTTGATTTGATATTTGAAAAACTTGAACCAACCCAGTCATGTACACCCCTATTAAAAATTAGAATATAAATGAGACAACAAAATAGGTAGCCACGTAGAACGAATACTACAATTACCTAAAAGTTATTCAATTTCTCAATTATTACAATGATCCCCACATAAATAAGGTAAAAAGATATATATTATATTTTCTACCCAAAAAAATCTTTACAAATTTAACAGTATATGATACTTTTTAAAAATAAATATAAGTATATATATATATATATATAATAGGAAAAAAATTGAGACGCCAAGCCATTGATTTAGTGACCTTATGGTGGAGACAACTTTGCCCATGAGGTAAGTAATTTTATCTGTCTTTCCTTCCAATTTCCTTTTTCTTTATAGAATTGAAGGGTGAGTTCTGCGTAGAACCTTATAGGGAAGAAATAGGGTTATACTGTTGGGACAGAATGATAAGTTATAGTAGTTATCATGAAATTATTGATCTAGGCTTAAATTTTGATATTGAGAATCTAGAAACTCCATAAAAATGGACTCCTGTGCATATTATGGTTTAAGAGAGGTTAATGGGATCAAAACTCCATGAATGAAATTGGGTTGATCATGAAAATCTTCGATTGGGTAAAATAACCCGTTAATTAATTTTTCATTAGACCTTCTAAAAAGATAGAATTAGGTCAGTTGAGTAGCCAAGACCTTTGTTTGAATAAAGTAGGATATTAAAGTGACATTATACTTTGCTTATTTAGACTTTAAGCGTTCTGAGGCGTTGAGGAAAATGAAGGCTCTGACAATTTAACTTGTTCACTTCCATTTCATCGGTTGAGGTAGGTTAAAAATTTACTTGGAGTCAAATTTGCTTAGTTGATATGTATGTAATGTAAGTTGTATTGCATGTTGACTTTGTCTTTGGACATAGTTGTTAGATGAAATTGAGTGTTGCTAGGTTGATTTAACATGCAAGTTGTTGAATTGATTAAATCATTGGTGTTATGGTTATAAAGTTGTAAATACTTTTGATGATATTTTGAATAATGTATGCTTGTTGTGTTATCTTAAAAGGAAATTGAGAAGGACGATATAATGTGATGTGCATATGTAGTGAGTATATCACCACTATGGCACTATTAGTTGAGGATTCTAGGCGTATGGACAACATTTGGTTGAAGTTGAAAAATATTTATTTTGAAGTTATTTTCATTGGGAAAGTATGATTGAATTTAAACATAAATTTTGTTAGGGATTTTTTGTGAACTGATATTCGGTCTAAAATGCATACTTTAATCGTATAAAGGTCTCATATATGTTTCTTTGCCATCATTTGATTATTATTAGAATTATTATGTATGTATTACGTTTGTTTCTTTGGATAGGATATTGGAGAAATAATTACTTAGAAGTAGTTAGAGTTGACGTGTACAAAATAGAAGTTAGCAGAGTTAGTTAATAGTTTGTTATGAAGTTAGTTAGACACGTTAGTTAGATGACACTGTATATAACAACCTGTAAGTCACATTGTTGATCATTCAAGTTGAATGAGAATTTCACAGCAAACTTCATCTTCTCTGTAGAATTAGCTAACAACTTCCTAAAATGGAGAAATCTAACATGGTATCAGAGCGTCACGATCTCTGAATCTCATGGAAAATAGCTATGGTGACTGTCGATAATGAGTTGCCTAAGAAGCTTGGCCACAATCATCCTCTGTTTCTGAGTTTGATTGAAAATTCAGGGCTACACTAATCTCAATTCAACTGGCGGGAGCAGAAAACTTCTCGATATGGAGTCGTGCAATGAGAATTGCAATTTTAGGTCGGAACAAGCTTGGGTTCATTGAAAGAACATGCTTGAAGGAAGCCTATAGCCCTAATCTCACTGCTCTATGGGAACGATGCAACACAATTGTACTCTCATGGATCATGAACTGTGTATCCAAGGAACTTCTTGGAGAAATTGTTTACTCAACAAATGCAACAACTGTATGAAGTGATCTCAAGGAAAGGTATGACAAAGTAGATGGATCTCGGATCTTTCAGCTGCACAAAGAAATCGCTTCACTAAGTCAAGCTACCAATTCAATCTCTGTGTATATTGCTCGTTTGAGAGATCTTTGGGTAGAATTTGACAACATCGCCCCTGTGCCTGGATGTGACTGTGCTAAATCAAGAGATTTTGTCTTGTTTATGGATAATCAGAAGTTGTTACAGTTCCTTATGGAACTGCATGATACATATGAACATGCTAGGGGTCAGATCCTTATGATGATCCCTTTGCCAACACTAAATAAAGCTTACTCTATGTTAATTGAATGCGAAAGTCAAAGATCTATCTCACAAGTCTGGAAATCAACCTGAGATGGATGCATTTGCCTCTATCAGAATTGGTTCTAATCCTTTGAATAGATTGAAGAAACGTTTCTCTCTTTATAGTTATGAACCTAATGTTGTATGTGATCACTGCAAGCGTAAAGGTCACACTAAGGCAATATGTTTTCGATTAGTTGGGTATCCTCCTAATTTTGAGAAGAGAAGAAGGGAGAATCAGATTAACAATCAATCAGATAAAGGGAACTATCACAGTGAGAGAAGTGCTGGTAGTTTTCATACTGAGAGAGGTGGTGGTAACTTTCCTGCTGAGAGAAGTGGTGGTAATGTTCACACAACTCATAATGTTGTTAATAATCCAGTGAGATATCAAGATCATGCACCTAATTACACAGTAAATATGGACTATAGCAAAGGTATTGAAGTCAACCATAAACAATATAATCAGATCTTGAATATGCTTAGAAAGTCTAACCTGCAGGGGACATCATATATGGCTTCTAGCAACCTTGGCAGTGCTAACTCAATTCAGAGTTCCTCCTCAACTAACATAGCAGGTAATACTATTAATCTCATAGTAGGGGATCATAATTGGATTGTGGATTCCAGGGCAACAAATCATATGACCTACAACTCAAACATGCTAGTACAAAAGAAGCTTCTCTCTTCTAAAATTCCTAATCAAGTTCACCTACCTAATGGAGACACTACTATTGTCACTCATTCAGGGTCTTGTAGCATCACCAAGAATGACAATATTCAGAATGTGTTAGTCATACCTGCGTTCAAAAACAACCTCTTGTTTATGTCAAAATTTACTAGAGAATTGCAGTGTTCAGTTTCTTTCTTCCCTGATTTCTTTGTTTTTCAGGATCTTTACAATGGGCAGGTGAAGGTGATTGGTAGAGAGTCTGATGGCCTCTACTTTCTTCCTATTCAAAATCTCATAAAAGACTCTCCTACTCACATACATTCCTTCAATGCTAAGGAGGACACTCACTCAGTAGACTCTCAAGTCTTGTTGTGGCATCAAAGACTCGGACATACCTCCTCTAGTGTCTTAGCAAATGTTATCCCTATTTTTTCTAAGCATAGTTCAGTAGAATTGAAAAATTGTACTATTTTCCCTTTAGCTAAACAACATAGATTACCTTTTCCTCATAGTACTTCCATGTCATCTTTACAATTTCAATTGTTACATGTTGATGTTTGGGGTCCATTCAAAATTCCTACACATGATGGAAACAGATTCTTTGTTACCATTGCGGATGATTGTACAAGAATGTTGTGGTTGTCTTTAATAAAATTGAAAAGTGATGTTTGTGTCATTCTGGAAAACTTCTTTACTTTGGTTTATACACAGTTTGGAGTAGTGGTGAAATCAATTAGAACAGACAATGGTACAAAATTTGTCAATGATGAATGTCACAAGTTATGCACTTCATTAGGCATTGTGCACCAAAGAACTTGTATCCATACGCCTCAGCAGAATGGTGTTGCTCAGAGAACACAAACATATTTTAGAGGTAACCAGAGCCATCAAATTTCAAGGACACATTCCTATCAGATTTTGGGGACATTGTATTTTAAGTGCTGCTTATATTATTAACAGGTTGCCTATTCCTGTTCTGAATGGAAAATTACCTTATGAGGTATTTCACAAGTGTAAAACTTCTCTACAACATATTAGAATCATTGGTTGTCTATGTTTTGCCAAAAATATGTATATCAGTGATAAATTTTAGCCCATGAGTGTTGTTTGTATTCATATGGGATACAGTGAGCAGACTAAAGGTTATGTTCTTTATGACTTGAAAGACAAACATTTCTTCATCAGTAGAGATGTTATTTTCAAGGAGTCTATATTTCCATTCTCTCTTCCATCATCTACTACCTGGAAGCTCTTTCTTACAACTGTTAGTTTACAGATGATGATCAATGCACAACTCCTGACCTCTCTAGTCATTCACCAGTTCCTATGGTGCCAGCTCACACTTCAGAACCACATATTCAGAGAAAATCCCAAAGAACTACTACTACCCCTCTATGGATGAAAGATTATGTAGCCAATGTTCAAAATGCTCCTTCCACATCCAAGCCTTTATACTCTGTTGATCAGTACCTGGGGTATGACAAGTTGACTGCTCCTTATCAGGCTTATATATCCTCTTTTGGAGCTGATGTTGAACCATTCAGTTTTGAAGCAACATGTGGGGATGCCAGGTGGATTCAGGCAATGCAGGCTGAGAATACTACATTGGAATCTAACAACACATGGCAGGTAGTTCCTCTGCCTTCTGGTAAAACAACTATTGGTTGCAAATGGATTTTTAAAATCAAATATCAAGCCAATGGGAATGTTGAGAGATTTAAAGCCAGGTTAGTTGCTAAGGGGTTCAATCAGAGGGAAGGGTTGGACTATCAGGAAACCTTCTCACCTATTGCGAAGATGGTGACAGTTAGATCTGTTTTAGCCTTAGCTGTAGCTGGTAATTGGCATGTACATCAGATGGATGTGTACAATGCCTTCTTACAAGGTGATTTACATTATGAAGTCTATATGATTCTTCCACAAGGTTTTCAACTTCCACAAGGATTTAATGGGCAGGGGGAGAAACCAATGTGTAGGCTCATCAAATCCCTCTACGGATTGAAGCAAGCACCAAGACAATGGAATGTAAAACTCACTGAAGCACTCATCAGATCAGGATTTGTACAAAGTCAGCTTGATTATTCTCTATTCACTAAAAGAGTTGGTACTGCTATGGTAATAATCTTGGTATATGTAGATGATATGATGATAACTGGCAATGACATCAACCTCATTCTGGAGACAAAAAGAACCTTGCAAAGTTCATTCAAAATAAAGGACCTTGGAGAACTCAAGTATTTCCTAGGAATTGAGTTTGTTAGATCTCAAAAGGGAATAGTGATGCATCAGAGGAAGTACATCTTGAGATCATTTTTGAAGCTGGACTCAGTGTTGCAAAACCAGCTACTACACCACTTGATCCATATGTACAATTAACCACTAAAGAGTATGATGAAGCCAATGATAGAGACAATATTGACAGGTTACTAAAGGATCCTAGTATCTACAGAAGATTGATAGGGAAATTATTGTACTTAACTATTACTAGACCAAACATCTCATTTGCCACACAGACTTTAAGTCAGCTCCTGCAACAACCAAAACAATCTCACATTTATGTTGCACTAAGAGTTGTAAAGTACATAAAGGGACAAGCAGGTTTGGGAATCTTATTGTCCAGCACATGCAATAAACAACTTCAGGTATATTGTGACTCAGATTGGGCCACATTTCCACACTCCAGGAGGTCAGCGACAAGATTCCTAGTTAAACTAGGAAATTCTCTCATTTCATGGAAGTCTAAAAAGCAGGGAACTATATCCAGAAGCTCAGCTGAAGCAGAGTACATGAGCATGGCTACTTCAGTGTCTAAGATAATATGGATAGTTGGATTGCTCAAGGAGCTAGGAACATGAATTGAAACACTAGTTATCATTCATGGTGACAGCAAATCAGCAATACAGATAGCAACAAATACAGTGCATCATGAAAGAACAAAACACATAGAGTTGGACTGTCACTTCATAAGAGAGAAGATACAACAAGGCATGGTTGAAACAAGATACTTGAACACCAATGAGCAAATAGTTGATCTACTGACAAATGGCCTAAGTAGAAATCAACATGAGTACTTACTATCCTAGTTTGGTGTATTAAATTTATTTATACCCTCAAACTTGAGGGGGAGTATTGGAGAAAGAATTACTTAGAGTTGACGTGTACAAAATAGAAGTTAGCAGAGTTAGTTAATAGTTTGTTATAAAGTTAGTTAGACAAGTTAGTTAGATGGCACTGTATATAACAACCTGTAAGTCACATTGTTGATCATTCAAATTGAATGAGAATTTCAAAGCAAACTTCATCTTCTCTATAGAATTAACTAACAACTTCCTAAAATGGAGAAATCTAACAAGATTTGTGAGAGCTAATAGGCATGTTTGGAGCAAATATAGACTTATTATAAAACTTTAAAGTATGAGTAGAAGCCCATTGAAATAATCAAGATCGCATCCAAGAGTCATTGAACTAAAGGCCTTAGAAAATGAAGACAAAATTGAAAAGTACAATAAATGGTCGTACGTGGAGCGGCCACGCTACAAGGCTGTCACGAATCAAACCGTCGTGATTGACACCCACACTAACCCTCCGGTGGAAGAACCATCACTACAACCCAAACTAAACAACCTAATGAAAAACTAGGCATTTAAAGATACGGAAGCAGGTTTAAATGACAATAAAAATGGAGTCCCCATAAACTCCAAGGGTTCAACTAAAACAACGAACCATAACTAATGCGGAAATTCAACCCCTAGAACCTGAAAGTTATTGTACCAAAACTCTTATTAACTATCAAGTCTAAGAAAAGGGGGTGCAATCCCGAAAACTAAACAAAACACCTTAAACAAATAGTTTAAGTTCGAAAAGAGGGGACTTAAACAAGAGAGATCCATAGCAGCCTGGAATTGGCTCACCCTTGAATCCGGTCACGCTCAAAAGTTACCTAACTAAGGTCTGTCAGTAGCCACATGGAGATGCCATGTACTCAACAAAGAAAGAACAAGAGCAAGTGCAGTATCAGTACACAACCATAGTGTACTGGTAGGATCACACGGCTATCTCAGTAAGCACAACATATATCAGGATCACAACAAGGTAAACATGACATGTACTGAATATAAACCCAATTATCATTTCAAGAGCAATGCACAAATCCACATTCTAAAAAACAAGTAAATATGACAATTCAATAATTCTCTCATGGAACCCATACCCAAACTGTTAGTGTACCGAAACGTGGTACCCGATCCTAATTAGTATGTTGGAACGCGACGCCCGATCCAAATTAAATGCCGGAACGTGGCACCCGATCCAATATATGCGCTGGAACGTGGCACCCAATCCAGTTAGTGTGTCCGACGTGACACTCGATCCAAAGTATGCGCCAAAACGTGGCACTCAATCCAAGTTAGTATGTTGGAACGTGACACTCGATCCATTCAACACAACCACAATCACAATCACACTCATATGTACATTCTCATAATCATACAATCAAGTGTCAAATCATGGCATACATTTATTCATTCACACTTATCTCATTAGGTTTGATCAACAATCTTTCATTCACATACATACATGTATTACAATGAAGCAATTACCAACATATATTACGAAAACAAGAAATCAAACCATCACCTACATCGAAACCAAGCTTCAATCCCTTTAAGGCACTTGAATTTTCCCTTTCCAGATTCTTTCCGCTTGTTCGTGGTCTAAAACAATAAATTAATGCAAGGATCAATAAACGAGGCCTAATTACCCGGATTACAATCGAAATCATCAACCCTAGGCAAAACCCAAGATCTCAATACCCAAATTAGGGCTTTTTCCACCATTAGTTTTAGGTCAAAACCCTCCCCCGAGGATAATCACCCATGAATCTAAGTTCTATGGATCAAAAAATGGATTAGGGAGTAAAAACTTTACCTTTTGAGCTGGAAGAGGTGGAAAACTGTCAAGAACTTTCACTGGGTCGTCTCTTAGCTCTCAAGAACGAAAGCTGCAGAATAATAACATTTTTTGGGTTTAATCCCGACTTAATTAACGACTGGCCCGCTACAGCGGTCCCCAACCCGCTACAACGGCCCCGCCCTGGCGGCTTACACGAAGACAAAACCTCGGAATTTGAGTTTCAAACCCCCATTTCACAACACACCTTAAATCAGAACGTTCAAAAACTACATGCTCACGCTAAAATCAGTTTCAGGAGTTCTACTCATCCGAATTCAATTTTGTAAAGTCGTACGGTTTCCTTAACGTCTTGGCTATGCACTCATTTCATCAAATTCATTATTAAATTTTTCATTCAATACCATATTTCCCTAGACCTCACTGACTCAGATTTCATTCAAATCTGGACTAGGCTAGGAATTCTCAAGTTACTGCTCAAAAGTTTTCTGGCCCCAATTCTTTTCCCATTGGATTTTCCCTAAAGAAGGAATCAGGTTGTTACGAAGGTACACTCCACGCTAGTGTCACGACCCGAGCCTACACCCTGGACGTGACCGACACTCGAGAACCATTATTGGTCCCCAAGCGAACCGTCATCCTGGCTGAATACAAGCGGATGACTAACTTAAGCATACATAAGCGCTAATTATACTGAGTATGAAACATAATTTTTAAATAGAATATCTAAAACTAAAAAACTCTCCAAAACTGTCTATCTATGAAGCCTCTACTGTATAAAGATGAGTGTCGGGATAAGACCCACAACTACTCAAAATGTTACTAATATTAACAACTCATAAAACTGTTGTCCTCCGAAAGTAAGAAGGTCTTACACAAAAGCTGACGAGTAGATGAAAGTGATCTCAATGGGCTTTTGTTGAGGATCCTAAGAACCTGTATCTGCATCATTAAAAGATGAAGGTCGAATGATATTAGTACATTGAATGTACGAGTATGTAATATAGCTGAATAAAAAATAACTGAATGAAAGGACTACAATAGATAAAACATAAACTCAATTGAATGTAAATGATTAAAGGAATGAAATCGTTTAAAACTTTATGAAAACACTTACTCACCTTTGAAACTCAACATAACAAGTGATATAATAAAAATACAATTTTAACTATATTTGGGAGATTTTCTAACCGACAATCATTACTATGAGCTATGTGATGATACAACATCTCGGCCATATTGCCTGAACTGTCCTATACCTTGTCGGGGTATAGAACACCTCAACTAAGTGGATCCACTAAGCTATGCTTAAAAAGCAATAAGAAATCATCTAAAAAGTATGATCCTTTAACCATGTTGGCATACATAGTTTATGAGGATTTTGAGTTGTCTGAACTCATCCTCATATCGGTGCTCAATACTACTCCCAATAATATATACTCATGTTCATATATTTAAAAACATAACTCTTCTTCTGGTTTGAGATAATTGCTCAAACTACCTTCTTAATAGAGGTAACTGCTCTTGAAATATCTTTGAACTCATAACTCATTTAGAAATCTCAGTTTCTCTTTTATCAAAGTAAAAATTGATGCCTCTGGGAATACATAGTCCCCTTATACTTATACTTGAAAACTCTTTCTAAAAAATATTTCAAAATCATATTATAATATGATCATTGATGACTCGAGAAGTCATACTGCATAAACATTAATGGTATGCCTAGATACCATACTACTTAAACATTAATGGCATACTTGATTGTCATACTAATCATGTTTTAGAAACTGTTTCTCAAAACTCATCTTTACGTCCTCAAAACTCAATTTAAAACTCAAGTGTTGGCTTTAAAAAGCTTCTCAAAATTTATAACTCAATTCATTGGGTTCATGCGTAATTATGGACATGAACGACTCAAATCATGGATCTTAATAGCAATATGGAAACTCAATACTCAAAACTCAAGAACTCAAGAACTCAAGAACTCAAGGACTCAAGCACTCGAGACTCAATAATACTACTCATCTCACGAATATTTAATTCATAGGGTTCATGTTGAAATATAGACATGAACGAATCAACTCAAGAATCTTAATGCATAACATATAGCAATTCAATAATTAGGAATAGAATTTCAAAAAAAATCAAGAACTCAAAATCAACTTATCTCAAGAATACTCAAATCTAGGGATAGAATCCTAGATTACTCTTTTACTGATTCGAAAGTAGAAGTAGGGCGTGAGGATGAACTAGTCCAACACTATGATAGTCTTAAATACCTAGAAGAACAAGGTTTTTGAAGAATCTTGAAGCAAAACTTGATTAGAAGCCTTGAAACCCTAGCTTGAAGGAGAAAAATTAAGAAACCCTTTTTTGAGATTTCTTGAATTAGTTTCTTGAAAATCTATGGAAAAAGAATTATGATTTTCGTCAGTGATTCATAATTGTATGGAGGAATTTGAGTTGGAAAGAATGGAATTCTTGGAGAAATACTTACCTTGAAGAAGAATCTTGAAAAAGATTGAAAAAATCTTGAATGGAGTCCTCTACTTTGATTTTTCCTTTGGGATTTGCCTTAGGGTTTGAAAGAGAAGAGAATGATGAATTAAGAGATGAAAGTTTGATTGTTTTGGGTCTTTAATTAGTCAAGAAATTCGTTTAGGGTTTTCTTAGAGGTAAAAAGACAAAAACGACCCTTTTTAATGTTTTTCCGTCGGCTAATTCATCACAATACTGTATCAGGTTACTAAAATGGTCATAAGTTTTTACTCAAATCTCAGATTATTGCAAAATTGGTGGCGTTGGAAAGAAGATTCAAATACCTTCAATTTGATAGGTTATGGTCCACATAACTCTTTATACTCTAAGATATATGGTCGTTTGAAGTTGACCCAAAGAGAATCTTACATCAAAACTTAATCGGTAAAGAAACTTTCAACTCAACTTTGTGCTAGGAGTTTCTAGTGACCTTAATTGATATCCAAAAATAATTCTCATACAAAATAATTTACCTGTACAAATATGATCAATTTAAGAATCACCCAATACGACCTTACATGTAAATGAAGAATAATTCGGGTCTAACTTAGAGATTTTTGGGGTGTTACAGCTCGTTGAAAAGAAACAATGTAGAGCAAACAAATGTAGAATATGTAAAATTGATTGTGCGTGGAGCGGCCACGCTATCTGGATCGCAGAGCATAAGACCAAAAATACAACTAGGTCTATTATTTTGGAGGAAGGTTATTTTTGTCCCAGATTAAATATGTGCGATATAAATAATGTATTAACTCGATATTCAAAAGGTTACAAAGTTTTTGACAGGCAAGAACAAGGAGAAGAACTGATAACTTAAAATTCCATATAGAGTTTCATTCTCGTATACTTTTTTACTTATTCGTTATGCTATGTTTTGTTCTTAAAATTTGTTATGAGTAGATACACTATTTTCTAGGATGATTGTCACGATCCAAAAAATTGGACGTGATAACACTTGTCTAATCTCACCAAGACAAGTCAGTCTCAACCCAACGAAACGAAAAGATTAAGCAAGAGCAAGATAAAGCGAAAAAATTATTCTTTCTATTGAAACCCCCAAAATTTGGTTGTCACGTGTACAAGCCACTAAATACATAAAGTATGGAATTAAGAAATAAGTACAAGTCTTAGTCTTTGTTTCTCAAGTAGAACAAAACATAAAGAAAAATAAGAGAGGGACCGCCAGGATGACAAACAACTACCTCTCAATAGTCCTTTGACAATCCTCAGGAAGTAAGACAAGAAGAGCAATCACGCTAACCTGGGCTTGGAACTTACACAAGTGTAAAAGCAAGGACTGAGTGCCAACAATGTGGTATCCAATAAGCAACCTAATAAATAAGGCATCTAGATAGAAAACGAATACTCATTTCATCTCAACCGAACCTCCTCAATTACAACTTGCACATAAATCGGTCCAACTTAGCAGTTCTGCAATACACAACTCACAAGTCTCAATAATCACAGTTCAATAGTCACAATTCAACAACCAAACGAATTAAGTAAGTCAATCTCAATGTCTAGTCGATCAACCACACATAACAAGTGCATCAATAACAATTAATAAACAAGTCACACATAAGCATCAAATCATAATAATCAATCATACTAATCAATCTCTCGCATGAACCATTTTCCATCGACACAATATCACTAGCCGAAACTATTTTCCATCGGCTTCATATCAAATCACTAGTCGAAACCATTTATCATCGACTTTATATCAAATTACTAGCCGAAATAATTTACCATCAGTTTTATATCAATTCACTAGCTGGAAATGACCTCGGTATCACAAACACTTATTGGAAATGACCTCAGCATAATAGCACTCGACGGCAATGACCTCGACATAATAAACATTTGTCGGCAATGACCTTGGCATCATAACTCTCACAAGTCTCATCACGGTGTTCAACAATCAATGCACAAAAGCAATATCATACCACATGAAAGAGACAACAATTCATGCAATTCAAGTCTACATTCATGCTATAAAGCATTTCATCAATCAATCAATAAGGGTCACAACTAGGCAATTCATATCATCATCATCATCACATAGTCTTTTCATTTCAACCCCCTTTAGTCCATTAAGATTTATCAAGTGGACAATTACCCTTCACCTCATCCCCATTCCTTCCAACATACAACAATGAATGGAATACACGAATTCTACTAGAATAAGAGATTTATGATATCGCTTGCCTTAAATCAATCAATTAATCACTACAGGAGTTGAGTCTTCCTTTTCCGAACAATGTCCAAAGCCACACCATCTATAACAATCAAGTATTCACAATAAATCTCGAGAAACAACAACACCCATATCAATTTCTTTGAAAAATGGGTCAATCAACTCAAAAATCAATTCCAAAAATAAGGTTTGAATCCAAAATTTAATACTTGAAAACAATACTGAAGGCCATAGGAACTCATTGGTGAAAACCATTCCGAAAAAGGACTTAAAATCAATTCAAAATCTTTATTTTAGCTTAGAATTTGATTTCTTGAAAAACTATCATTTACCAATCAAAATCCCAAATTTTGATGTTAGAATTCATAAATAATCTAAGGGAAATGAAGTTTTAGGATCATAAAAGCTTACCTTTTGAACAAGAAATCGTTTCAAAAATTGCCTTCAAGGGTTTCCCAAGCTCAAAAATCTAAAATGGAGCATAAACCACGAAAATAGCAGGTCAAAACCCTCTTTGATGTCGTTTAAGCGACCATAGGTCCACTGAAGCGAACCCCGCAAAACTAGTGGTCTTGCTTTTGCGAACTAGGCTCCGCTTAAGTGACCTTTGCTAAAAAGAGCC
>JAJOOO010006994.1:0-16803 GCA_029582685.1 Solanum piurae | reverse complement strand
GAATAAACACCTTACTCTCTGAAGAGTCCTTTAGGGCCTTAATATATTTGGTTGTTATAGTTTGTAGTTCTCTGGTCTTTCCTTTCCTTTTTTTTGCTACTCTTTTTCATTACCCTTCTGTGCTGATTAACTTGGGTTGAAATCTGCTTTAGTTGTTTTCTGTCGGTATCACCCAACTGTTACAGTCTGAATAAATCTCTATTTTTATTGAAGATTTATACGACTTCAACATTGTATCCATATTTCTTAGAAACTCAATCATCTCAACGCCCCAGCCCACTGCTAATGATGTAGCCAGTGTTTTGGATGGCGAAAGGCGATAAAAGGCGACAACGGTCTGCCTCGCCACAAGTCGCGCTCGCCTTTTTGAAATGTGATACCAATTAATACAAAAAATTTAAAATAAATATTTAATCCCCCAAGGCCTAGCTCAAGTGGCAAAAAGTGGAGGATTTGTAGCTTAGGTCGCAGGTTCAAGCCCCACACCATGCAAAGCGAAGCCTGGTATTTAAGTGGAGAAGGGTAGAGGGGCGGGCCCATTATCCACCGAGTTTAGAAGGCTGTGATTGGTCCAAAGGGCGGGTCACAGACGGATTTCTCGGTTATCAAAAAAAATAATATTTAATTGCATATGTAAATAATCAGATTCTCAATAGCAATAACATATTAGCAAATATTTCAATTCAAAAACTGAAACTAGATGGTACATACTAAAAGTCTAGAACTTGAATGAGAAAAACATAACAAAAGTCAAAACAGAGGTAGAAGTGACTCTAAAGTATGAAGAAGAAGAAGGAAATAGAAACCGAGGAAGATGAAATCTGAAGAAGAAATATGTATTGGTCGGAAAAGTCTGGCTGGTTGCCGGAGGAGTTTACTCGAAAACGCTAAAAGTACTTTTTAACTTTTAAAACCTTAAATTGGTTGCATTTTTTTTAAGATAATACAAAAGGCGACGCCTTTCCCGCCTTTCTTGCCTCTCGCCTCTCGCCTTTTGTCTCCATGGCATCACCTTTTGAAGATCGCCTTGCCACAAAGCTAAAAGGCGATGAAGGGTCGCCTTGCCTCGCCTCTCGCCATTGGCGATGAGGCGATCGCCTTTCACAACACTGGTCATGTAGCTCAGAACCCCTTTTTCTTATGTTTACACAGTAAATCTAACAATGAGAAAACAACCTTATATGTTACAAAAGATGTTAAATTGACCTTCCTCAGTATAGCCAATATCAAAATTAAATTGAAATACTGGAATGTATAATGTGAAAGCGCCTGCTTGCATAGGTATGGATTTCTTCCATCAATTTTGAGTTGTTGGGGATGCCACGTCTCAGAGGACCTTCTTATTTATTTGAAAGTTAAATGTAGATAGGAGATCTAGCAAGGATTAAAGAAAATTAGTAGGTTGACATTGACGGCAAATTTTCAAATATATCCTGGGATATACATCTCTAAGGGTTGTACCTCCATACCATCTCTGTTGTATCTCCACATCTCTAAGTTTTACACGGTGACTCTAGAATTTCTACATGCCATATTTGTTTCCCAGTTAGTATCACATCCACAACTCTATCTTCAGTGTCCTACTATTAATAAGACTGTTTTGATTCTCATAAAACATTTCAAATGAATTTGTTTTCATAGTTTAGGAAATCAAGTCATTTGAGCATCCTTTAGTTACTTTGGTATACCAGAGTAAATGACAAATAATTTTAGCTTTCCATAGATTGTTTTTATATTTTGTGAAGCAGCCCCCTTAATGATTTTTGTACTGTATGTATCATTTAAGAATTGAATGTGTTAAAAGGCCTGGGCATCTAACCCGTAAGCTAAAGGCAACATGTAAGTAGTTCATGACATTCATAACCCTTTTGGAATCCATTACACTCATGCCGGACAAGTAGCGTGTGAAAATCCAACCCATTAGAAGCCCTTCAACTATTCATGTGTGAAAACAATCTGAGCATCTAATCCAAGAAGTTAAGGCAACAGGTGGTGTAGCTCATGACATTTATAAACTCTTTTGGAAATTCTTACACTACTCATATGGGATATAACTATATGGCTCAATATGTCTCGCAGGTCTAACCGGATTTTGGTTTACACATGAATTTACTGTGAACTTACTAGTATTAGGATTGGTTTGCCAAAAATTGATTTTAGTCTAATGAGAAAGAATTTGAACATCCGACCTGAATTATTATAAGAGAAATGCTTGGTTCATCACAGGCAGAAGTGGAAAAGGAACACATTTCTTCTGTCTCTCTGTATCTATTAGAAAAAACCATAGCATGTATATCCTGCTTAATTGTCCTACATTCACCATGCACCTCTTTGGCTTGTTTATGATGTATCAAAAGATGGAAAACCATTTAAATGGCCTTTGCTTGAAGAAATATTCCTCCATTACTATTAAGGTGCCTTTTTTTTTTTGACACAATTATTGAGTGAAGAGTTAAAGTTTAATCATATTTCCAATGAAAGTGGGGATTTACTTTTGAAGAATTTAGAACCTTCTATTTAGTTTAATTGCGCGAACTGTTCACTTCTGATGCCGCACCTGTGTCAACATGACATGGGTGTGGGATCCATTACTGGATATGGTCAATTGATTTAGGGTACTTCGACCACAATCGATTGATAAATTCAAGACATGTAGAATGATTTCTGAAATCAAATTAAACGCTTGGATGAAATCACAATTTAGACATTTCATTTTTTATCATTAAAATTTAAAAGATATTTGTATTAAAAAAGTCTGCAATCACAAGGTGCTTAAAAGAACTTACCGTGTTCAACTTTTGTGCCTGCAGCATATTACAGTGATATCTGTGTAGGTTCAATTGCGTGTCGCCTTGAGAAGAAGGAAAGTGGGGCTGTTCGTGTTTACATAATGACTCTGGGTGTTTTGGCTCCATATCGTGGGTTAGGTACTGGTAAGTGCTCTCTTATCCAGCTCTCCTTGTTCAAAGTTACTGTTTTCATATAATGGTTTTTTTCCACTTTGACTGCTCAAATTTTAGTATTATGGCATCAACCTTCATGGTGCCCTTTCTGTTTAATCATTGAAATTTATTGCAAGGCATTTACACTATTCCAAAACACAAAACAGAAACTTGTGATGAGTTTTTTAACTCTTTGATAAAATGAATAAAAAGACAGTGTCAAGTCGATGTCATCTACCTTCTTATTCCGCTGCAGGTACGAAGCTGTTGAATCATGTCCTCGATCTCTGTGCCAAGCAGAATGTTATCGATATTTATTTGCATGTGCACACAATTAATGAAGAAGCCATCAATTTCTATAAGAAATTTGGATTTGAGGTTACTGATAAAATCTCAAACTATTACACAAACATTACCCCACCAGACTGTTTTGTCCTGACCAAGGTCATCACTCAAACAAAGAAACAGACAGTGTGAGCTGTTTGATTGAGTCGTCTTGGTCACGCCTTTACAGTATCTTTGAGGTTCTGAGCCCCTTGTGGTTCTAGTTTTTGCTATTTATGGGCAATGTGCCCCTATTGAATTGTGACTGAGTTCCCCCTCCCCTCTCCCTCGTCCTCGTCTTTTGGTAAATTATCTTTGATGTGCAACAGAACGACAGTTGAATGATTTCCCTGTAATAGAAATAGTACATTGCAATGCAAACATTCAAGTTAGTTAGTTAATGATTTTGTCATGAGGAATTCTTTTCTAATGAATATATGTGGATTGTTGAAGCTTCATAAATGAGTTATATATCAATTGCAAACAGGATATATGAAGGATTAAGAAAAAACAGATTGATGATGGGAACACTCTAGCATCATGATGAAGCATATTTGTTGTCTATTGTTTATAGCAATTCACCAAGACTTGTACCTCGGTGAACATGATTCAAATTAATCGAGCCAGTGAATTTCGAATGTGTTAAGCAAAAAAAAGTACAGACATATTATCTAATTTTTCAATACTAACAATTGTACAAATTTCCTTTTAACTTGTTTGGCCAGTCTTGATGACTTGACCCAAATAAAAAAATAATATGAGAAATTGAGATCTCTTGGTTACTTAAAATAAATCGAACAGAATATGTTTTTTTTTTTCAGAAATACTTGAAAGTGGCCTACAAAACATTCTCGTTTATAACACTACAAAGTATTATGTTTTCATTTTTGTTTATAATACTTGATAAATTACACTTCTAATTTATTTTTTGTATTTTAATCGCAATAAAGTTTACTTTAGCTGTAATATATAGGTAATATAATACTAGTGCCTATTCAACGTAAGTACATGTCAATCTTTGACATGAAAATTCTAATGAATGTTTATCATCTTTTGATTACTTGTTAGCATGTTAAAAGAAGTTGATAATTAAAATTAATGTTTGATCAATCTTCTTAAATAATTAAATACTGAAGAATCTCTTGTTAATCTTCTTTTCTCCTTATTAAAGAACACAAGTTGTCTCTGGCCACCACTATTATGCATTACATTATCAAATTAAATAGTCGGTCAAAGAGGCAACAAAATCATATATTATACTCTATGGTCATCAATGACAAATAGTGGCGTAAGGTGCGATGGAAGGACATAAGTTTCTGTTATCTTTAATTAAAAGTGTCAGATTTGAATTTGAGATTCTGCGAAAGAATACTTTGATATGTCTAGGCGTAAATTTAAATTATTTACCTCATTATTTATATTAAAAGGATTAAATTACTATATCATATTTAAAATGATTATTAAATTCTTATTTATCTTATCCCGCATATAAATGGTTCTAACAATGTAAGCTTACAAAAGTAGTAAGACAATACTTCATTCGTTTCAAAATCATTCTCACATTTTGCTTTTGGAAAGTTATTTAACCAAACTCTTATTTTTTATTTTCTTTTCTTTCTTGTTTCAATTTTTAATGTCTGCCACAATAAAATGAAGGTTACAAGAAAATAGAAAAACAGCTCATTTTCTCACTTCAGACCAAAAGCTGGCCACTTTCCATCCACAATTTATTATTTTTCTTTATTTTCTAACATCAATCCTCTCCTGTCTCCACATCATCACCTGATTCTTTTAGTAAGTAATAAAAATAAAATAAAATAATAAAATTATAATTATATAAACATTTAGTACTTTTATATTATTAAGTACTCTAATTATTTGTAGTTATTCTACTTGTCTTTTACCCAAAAAAAGAAGGTTAAAAAAAGTATGAAAGTTTTGGAACTTTTCACCTAATTGGTGCCAAATATTCAGTGTTGAAAATCTTTCAGGACTAAAAAGCTAAATTCTTCTTCTTTTATGATTTCTTTAGGCATTTGGTATATCTAAAACATATCGGTTCAATAAAAAATTTAGTTTTAGATTACGTAGATTCACTAAAAGAATAAAGCATTTCTAACCAAGAAATTTTTTATTTCCTCAATAATCCTCTTAATTGATAAGGAGCTCAGCGCATATTAATAGGTTTACTGTCTAACACCTAAGGCGAATCTGAATTAATAAAAGCCTTGAATTTTGAATACTAAAAGTCTAAAATTCACATCTAAATATCTTCATATCGTATATGGAGGAAACTTCAATTTAATAATATTTGAGTTGTTTGGCAAGTCGTGTACTTTGAAATAACAACCCACTAAAATATGTGTAGAGAAAGAAATATATTCTTTCCATAGGTCAATTTTTTTTTTTGGGAAACTTCCTTATTTGTTTGAGGTAAAAGTCTCATGGGCCTAAACACCTCAATAAGTGAGAAATTAATTCCATGCATACTTTGCGTCTTAATGTGTCTAGTACGCCAAAATATGATGACATAAATATGTAACATATATTATATTTTCTATCTAAATATATCTGAAAATATCTTTTTAGATTTCCCGTTTGAATATTTGATCGTAACTAACAATATATATAATGTGTTTTCATTAATTAAGAGTACTATCATAACTTACATTTATCATATCAAAAAGAATGGACGTAGGTAGACTCTTGATATATGTATAGTACATTTTTATTACTTTAGATAATTAAATCAATTTTTTGTACGTTTCTTCGTATTGAATTTTAATTTATTTCTTTTTTTAAAAGGGTAATTTAAAATTGGTGAATCCCTTTCTTTTTACATTCATAAATTACAATCACCTTTTCAAATCAATGAAGTTGACATTTCTGTTTTTTGTAGTATTTTTGCTCTGCCGAAATTTCCTACTAATGAGTGGCTGGATTAATTTATCAATTAATTTTGTTCATACGGTTACTTAATGAACGTACTGAATATTTATCTAAAGACCTTTTAGAAAATTTATAGATAATTCGATCAACACAGAATAATTCACATAGTATTTATTCTATTTAGCTTAAGTGATCAAGGGAATAAAATCTTTAGATTTATTGGACTACAAAGAACAATAATATATATATATATATATATATACCATATGATTGGGGTGTGACAGGATTCATGATTGATGCTAGGTAAATAACAAATACAATCAAAATTCAAATTTAATAAAAGGGAAAAGGATAAAAAATGTCCTCCGTTTATAGTTTGGCTAAAAAATGTCCTTACCATCAATACTTTGATTCAAAAATGTTCTTGCAGTCAATACTTTGGTCTAGAAATACTCATATAGTTACTAAATGGGTCAAAATGTCCTTTTTTGAATAAATATATTATTTTTTTCCTTTTTAAACTCATAAACTTTCTAATTAAAATATTATTAAAGAACCACGTTCTTATTTTCTTTCTTTTAAAATCAGTTTAACAAATAAAAATGTAGGAAATATGTTTTTTCTTCTTAATCTCATTTTATCAATTAAAATAGAATAATTTCATGTACCCTTTCAACATATAATATATGTCATATATAAAATATCATAATATATCAATCATTAATTTATATTTATGTAACGATAAAAAATAAGAAATATTTTCATTTTTATTTTTTTCTGAACTAAAGTAAGATAAGCATTTCCTAATTTTAAAAAAAATATTATTAGAAAAAAGAATGTGTTAAAAAGAAAATAAATAATATATTTATTTGGAAAATGAGCATTTTTGACCCATTAAATAACAATAAAGGTATTTTTGAACCAAAGTATTGACGGTAAGGGCATTTTTGGACCAAACTACAAACGAAAGAAATTTTTATTTCTTTCGCATAATTTATAAGAGCGTTTTTGACCTTTTTCCCTTAATAAAATATTTTTTTCTAAATTTTTAATATAATAATATCAAAAATATCGTGTTCATTCAACCCTATTTTTTCGTGAGTGAGGGCGTAGGGGACCAAATATAACCGTGTAGGGAAGCCGTGTACCCGTCCATTAGTGCGATCCTTTTCTACGAAGAAAAATACTATATTGAAATATTTTCATCGTCAAATATTACGTGCAAAACTTAATTATTAAGATTTATAGATGTTTTATTGTGGTCACACTCTTTCTTCTTATTGTTGACAGCCAAAATAATATGAGGAACTTTCGCAAATAACCACTATAATAAATTTAATTATGCTCTATAGTTATAGTTTGCATATTTATGAGTTGTAGCTACAATTTAAGCTATCTCATTTGTATAATTCGCAAATTTATACAAATTCGCAGGTTTGTATAATTCCTGGGTACATTTGTATAATTCAGTTATTTTTGTATAAACTCGAAATAATGAATTTATACAATTACAAACATCAGAAGTGTAAACAGTTATACAAATTATATTATACAAATTACGAATTATACAAAAGTTATACAAAATATATTATACAAATTCTGAATTATACAAACGTGCGAATTATACAAAACTAAAAAATTGAGCTGCGTAATTATAGCTAAAAGTAGGCCACGAATTGTAATTAAGACAAACTATAGCTATATTAAGTAATTAACTATTATATGTTTGCTTATACGCGTAATTTTCCCAAATAATATTAACTACTCATATTTGACTTGGAATTGTTCGTTTGAACAACCCAACTAAATTCAACGTCTCACATAGAATAACTTCTTTGCTCTATAAAGATAAAAATAAAATCAGCATATATTTTAATTTTTTTTAACTTCTAGTATTAAAATTACAATTTTTAAACAAAACTCAATTGAAGTAATTGAATCGGATCAATTTTTATGTTCCTTTAAATAAATTTATAATCGTATCGAATAAGTATGTTATTGCACTCTTAATTCATATATATATATATACTATGTTATCTCGATAGAATAAACGATACTTAATAAATATATAGCTTGTAGTTTAGTAAATTTGATATTTAAAAGAAATAGTTTGGTGGTTTATAATTTTTTATAATTATAAAATATCATATGTTATCTAGAAGCATATTTATACCGACTAGAAATAAATGGGGGTATTTAATATTTTTCTTAAAAGAAACCCCATGAGCATTAAAAGTTGTTGCAATTATGAAGTATGACTAGGTTATGTACATTATATTAGCCAAGTCAACATTGTTTTGCCATCACTATCATATGTCAATCACTAGCCAAATTTAAAAAAACAATTGTAAAATCTGTAAACTATATAATTTTTATAAATATAAATATTTTTTTGTTTTTAATGATGGATTTTCTTGGGAAAAAAGGATAGGTTTAATGAAAACATTAATATGATCGTCTATCTCACTTTGTTTTAATTAATCCTTTACATTTTAATTAGTTGGTTCACCATTGAATAGTGTACTCCCTTCAGTTCATTTTACTTATCATCTTTATTAAAAAAAAAATATTCAAAATAGTTGTTGTTTTAAAAAAGACAAAAAATTCCGATAAACTCTTGTACTTATATGAGTTTGTATTGTAAACCCTTCTACTTACTCTTTTATCATCTGAACCCTTGAACCCATCTAAACTCAACATTTTGAACACTTTTTTTTACCCTTTAGTTGTGCGTATACCACAAACGTCTGACACGTAATTTTGAAAATTACAATATAAGTAATTTTTTATTTTCACTTTTATTCTCGGTCATAAATATAAAGAGATATTAAGATGATGCAAAAAGAGAAAAGTATGGAATAAAAAGGGTAATAAATAAGAATAACTTAATCAAATTAGCCTTTAGTTAATATTTTTTTAAGTGTACAGATCCGAAGAAGTAATTTTGACTTAACTCAAAGTAATTCTGAATAAATGGAGGAATTGTAACTGAGAATACGTGATACATGTACCAAGGTTTAAGCTTGACAATTAATGGATGCATTTTATAATGTTCTAACTAATGATAGTTTCAGTTTCGTTAAATACTTTCTTCGTTCACTTTTACTTCTTATTTATTTTTAAAATATATTTTTATTTTACTTGTCACTTTTGACATATAAAAAAAAACATCTTTTTTCATATTTTATCCTTGACATTAAATATTATTCTCCATATCATTTTCAAGATATACTTAACATTAATTATCAGATGTAATATAATAAAATATTTATATCAATAATTATTTTTTTAATGAGTGGTGTCAAGTCAAATAATTACAAGTAAATTTGAACGGAGGGAGTACTTTTTTTGTCTGATGATGCTTTACCAGATACACAACATAGGACAAAGTGATAATTTAATAGAATTTTTGTAGTTGTCTTAATTTAGTATTGTTGGATTTTTTTTCAAGGTTAAGCATTAAAAAAATTGGATGTAATGTGAATTAGAAAATGGAGGGAAATTAGATGAAGACAAATAAAGTTTATTTATCCCTCATTAATAGTGAAGAGAGGATTTTTTTTGTACTTTTAAATATAAATACTTTTTCTAGCTAATAAAAAGTTAAGAAGACGATATTTCCTCGTATTATTATTGTCGCTCACTCAGCTTCACCCTTGTTTTATTTTCACTAGTTAAAGGCTTCAATTTTGTTTCATTTTTCACTAGTTAAAGGCTTTAATTTTGTTTCATTTTCACTAGTTAAAACTTCAATTTTGTTTCATTTTCACTAGTTAAATTAATTTATTGATGTGCAAAAAAAAACTTGATAAAATTATTGATGCGTGAGGTACCACTACCTTAATAATTCACTAGTGAAATTAATTTTTTGATTTGCAAAAAGAACTTCATAAAATTATTGAAGTGTGAGGTATTGCTACCTTAATAACAAGGACACCAGTGAATTTCGAATCCTCATTAAGAAAATGAAAGTTTAATTAGCCAATCAATTGAGCTAATAAGATTTTAAAAAGGGAAAAAAAAACTAAATAAGTTTCTCACTTTTTTTAAGCATACTAGTTTTTGGGAACGTGCATTGCACGTTTTTCCTTTGTAATTACTACAAGATTTCTATATAATTAAAAAAAATTGAATTTCATAATAGAAAATATGCGTGTATTTCACGCTACTTAGTATAAATATTTGTAAATGATTTAAATACAATTATAATATGTATAAATAATTATTCATAAAATTAAGTAATCAAAAGAGAAGGAGTGTAACACCAAATTAAAGCTTAACATCAAATGGACAATCTGACAATCATATCAAATAGTTTTAAGAAATTGTATCATTTTGATACGTAGATTTCACATTAGTTATTAGTTGTGAAGATGTCATATAATGTTTGAAGAGAATATATAAAAATTTATCAATATTCATCACACTATTATAGCATCACAATAAATTATACAACTTCAGATGTATATTATGTTCATCCCACAAATATTCGAAAATAAGATGATATAGAGTAGACTAAAAATAATAAAATAGCTAATGAATTCTAAAACTTTTAAATAACAAAAATTAAAGAGAGAAACAATTCCAGTTAAAAAGAATGGAGAAAAAAAAAAGAAAAAAAAAGTTTAAAAGAACGGAGGAACTTCCTCAATAACTAACAAAAGCATAAATAGATTTACCTCTTTTTTGTTGCATATGTGATGAGCAATAACATCCATCAACAATTACACATTTAGAATAACTAGGGGTCGTTTGGTTGGAAACAAGTTATCTCAGGATAAGTTATCCTAGGGTTAGCTATATGGGATAACTTATCCCATCACTATGATATAAATGGTGGGATAAGTTATCCCAAACATGGCAACCAAACAACATAATTTTTTTTTTGTCTCATCACTATCTCCTTATCCTATCACTATTATTTCTAATCCCTCACACCAAATGAGCCCTAAGCGTATGCATTAATATAACGTGACTGTGATGAGCAATATAATTACATCCACCAATAATCATCCATCAACAATTATACAGCTTTTAAAGGATAATATTTACTACCTTTTGTTGTTTAATCTGCTTTTTGTTGTTACGAAACATTTCATCTACCAAACTCTATTTTAGAACTCCGTGAATTAATTCTATCTAGAAATATAATGAATTAATACCATACAATTATTATTTTATATTTTATTAATTAGTCTTTTTAATAAAATTTAAATTTAGTGAAGGGGTAAAATTGTGATCCAACTTTGAAGTTAAGATCTTTCACTTATTATAATAATAATAATAATAATAATATATATATATACTAGCTATTGCTCTCTTGCTTTAATTACTTACTCTATAGGTAAGATTTTCATCAATGACATGTGATAAATTTATCTCTGTCAATTAATAAAAGTAATAAATTAGTAAAAATATATGGAAAAGTTGTTTTTAGCGTTGTAGATTCTGGCAGCCAGGCTGCCACTATCGCCAACGAAACACGTTGGCCAACATGTCAAATTCGATAGGCTCAAAGGCCACTATCCAAATTTTTTAATAAAAATTTTATGTTGTATTTGATATCTATATTAAAAATTAATTAAATTTAATTTATATTGAGAAATTTCATAATAAAACATTTTTTAACAAAGAATTCAAACTCGAGACTTTTACTTAAAATAAATGACTATTATCACTCCACTACAATCGGTCACATTCCAAAATTCTCTTTTTTAAACTTCACATTCATATGCAACCGTCCATTTTGAAGTTTCAACGTTTCAAGATTGACTGTTTTATCCCTTTCTTCTCTGCCCCCACAGGGCAGTGTACAACTATACAACAGTGTTGTAATTTCTCTTTGTTGTGTGGCCTTCTCCATGCACTCCTTATTTATTTATTAGTAACACCTGCTTGATTATATCAAATTTCAAAAACAAACAAAAAAAACTATTCTCTCTCCTTCACACAGTCCATAGGATTCTCCGTGGAGGGCTCTTTCTGGGGTTTCTCTGCGTTGACATAAGGTTTGTTCTTGATCTGGGGGTTCTGTTATTCTCTCATATATGCTTGTTTTCAAATGGGGTTCTTTGTTTTTTTGGTTCTGTTTAAGTTCTTGAGAATTGGGGTTTTTGTGCTAGATCTTATGTTTGATAGTAATGTAGTTCATGTACATGAAGTCTGACTGTTCCTTTTAATTTTGCTTGCAGGGGTTCTTGAATTCTGGATTGAGTGAGGTACTTGTTTCAAACTTTTGGTGTTTAAATCCAATTTCCTGATAGATCTGGTTGTTTTTAGGAACCCCTTGTTGCTGTTAAACTCTTATTACCTTATAAAAATTCAATCTTGAAATAGTAAAGATTTCAATTTTGTACCTTTGAGGTGTTAATTTTAGTGTTAGTGTTGAGGTGGGGTCAAAGTTATTGAATTCCATCAAAATGAGTGAATCCAAACCAGAAGCCCCAGTTAACAACCCTCCTCCTTCTTATTCCAGAAATTTTCCTGATTTCAAACAGTCTGTGAAGCTGAAGTATGTGAAACTTGGTTATCATTACCTTATTACTCATGGAATGTACCTATTTTTATCCCCTCTAGTTATTGTCCTTGCTGCTCAGATCTCTACGTTTTCGCCGAGTGACCTATATATTCTTTGGGAGCAGCTTAGGTTCAATCTCATATCTGTCATCATATGCTCTACCCTTTTGGTCTTCCTGTCTACCCTTTATTTCCTAACCCGTCCTCGCCCTGTATACCTTGTTAATTTCTCGTGCTATAAGCCTGAAGATGCTAGGTTATGCACAAGGAAGATTTTCATGGAGAGGTCAAAGTTGGTTGGTTCATTTCCTGATGAAACTCTTGAGTTCCAGAGGAAAATTCTGGAGAGGTCTGGCCTTGGTGATTCAACTTATCTCCCTGAAGCTGTGCTGAGGGTACCACCAAATCCTTGTATGGCAGAAGCACGGAAAGAAGCTGAGATGGTTATGTTTGGTGCCATTGATGAGCTCCTTGCTAAAACTGGTATTAAGCCAAAAGATATCGGAATTCTAATAGTAAATTGCAGCTTGTTTAATCCAACACCCTCATTGTCTGCAATGATTGTGAACCATTACAAGCTCCGTGGAAACATTGTGAGCTATAATCTGGGTGGAATGGGTTGCAGTGCTGGTTTGATCTCGATCGATCTTGCAAAAGATCTTCTTCAAGTCCATCCCAATACCTATGCTTTGGTGCTCAGCATGGAAAACATCACCCTGAACTGGTATTTTGGGACTGAGAAATCCATGCTCCTTCCGAATTGCTTATTCCGGATGGGAGGTGCTGCTGTAATGCTCTCCAACAAAGGATCTGAGCGAAGAAGATCAAAGTACCAGTTGGTGCATACTGTCAGAACTCACAAAGGTTCCGATGACAAGTGCTTTTCTTGTGTTTACCAAATGGAAGACCCCAATGGAAAAGTTGGAGTATCACTTTCAAAGGATTTAATGGCAGTAGCTGGTGATGCTCTAAAAACCAATATCACTACATTGGGCCCTCTTGTGCTTCCCATGTCTGAGCAGTTGCTTTTCTTTGCAACGCTCGTGGGAAGAAAACTGTTGAAGATGAAGATCAAGCCTTATATCCCAGACTTTAGATTGGCCTTTGAGCATTTCTGCATTCACGCCGGTGGCAGAGCTGTATTAGATGAAATAGAGAAAAATCTGCAACTCACTGACTGGCATATGGAGCCTTCAAGGATGACATTGTATCGATTTGGAAACACCTCAAGCAGCTCCCTTTGGTACGAATTAGCCTACTCGGAAGCTAAGGGAAGGATCAAGAGGGGAGACCGAACATGGCAAATAGCATTTGGTTCAGGGTTCAAATGTAACAGTGCAGTTTGGAAAGCTTTACGATCAATTAATCCTGCCAAGGAGAAGAGCCCGTGGATGGATGAGATTGACCAGTTTCCCGTGGATGTTCCAAGGGTTGTAAAAATCTAAAAATCCAATGGAGCTTTCATTTAGCTTAGTGTTCCCGACATCGCGGGTTTATCAGTTGCAATGTGCTGTTCAGTTGTTTCCTTGTGATTCTCAAGCTATTCTATAGCTGATCTAATTCTATTGAGAAGCTTTGATAGGGAATTCTACTTGCTCTCAATTGTGTAATGAGAATCAAGCAAGTGTTCTTCTCATTTTTATGTTTGTGGAAATTGAGTTTAGGATCATTGACTTGTTGGTAATTTGGAATTCAGGGGGTAATTGCTGAATATCTATCAGTTAATATCCATGTACTATTTCTTTATTCATGATTTATCCTAAAAATTGATATTCATTGTTCACTGGTTAATATGGAGAGCAGTTGTGTTATTCTTCTTTCAACCCCGGCTCCTCGCCCCTCCTTTTGATACCAGTATATGGTGTGGCTAGTTGCGAAATATGCATACCCAACGAATACTACCTCTTTTTGCTGATTACGAGATACTCAAGAAAACGAAACAAAATTCTCTTCCTTTTCTTTTTTGGAAGAAAAAGTTGAAATATATGTCAACTTGTTGATAATAGGATAGAGTTTCATGAAGTTGTAAACTTTCTTGATTTGTTTGTCTAGGAGAAAGGGAAATGGAGAAGAAAGGTAAAAGACCATGTGTTTCATGTTTCAATCAAGCAGCTACCGATAAAAAAGGCAATCATGTGCCCAAAGCATCTCGGTTTAGCAAAGGGCAAGATGTAATGTAAACAACCTACCCTGATGCAAGCATTAGCTTTCACGGCTCGCAATACTTGCATTACTGTTAAGCAAAGAAAAAGGGAAGTTCTTGACATCTAAAGTTGGAAATTTTTATGGGCAGAATGAACTCACTGCTTTACTTAATTCTTGAAAATCCAGAAAATTGTTGTAAAACTTTAGGCAAACTTTCACATTACCAGAACACATGTGAATTTAGGTAGACATGGGAAGTACTCATTAAACCAAAATGACAAGTTAAGTTATTAAGTTATGCCCTGCCAAAAGCGAACAATATCACTAGTAAGCATTGGTAATTATCGTTGGTATGTTAACAGGTGAGTTTTTCTTCTAAAAATATTATTTGCCATTATATTACCCTTTTATTCTAGTTATCTTATCCTTACATTGCACCAAAAGGACATGTCCTTAAAGGACACAAACCTTAATCTTATCACACAGTTCACATGATGCCCCAAAATGGTGTTACATAAACTTCAGCCCATTGCCCAAAAAGGCATGTCCAATGGACGCAGACCAAAACAGGTTGTTCAATGGGCGAACTGTAAAATCAGTTAACGTTAATGTTAGTGTAAAAATGTTTTTATAGAAAATATTGTTCACCACTAATAGTTTGTACCATGGAATAGTAATTATTATCAACAATTTGTTCGACATGAGTGCGGCCTAGTAGTCAATGAAGTGGGTAGAGAGAATCATAAGTTCTAAGGTTCAAATCTGAGCAGAGAGAAAAGTACATGTAGGTGACCTTTTCCTATCTGCTCTAGCATTGGTTGATATCGTTACATGGTATCTGTTGCTAGTGAAAGATAATAGTTACTCAATAAAAATAGTCGAGCTGACTAAAAATTAACCCGAACATCACAATCATTAAAAAAACACTTGGTTGGACATAAAGTTGCACAAGTATATGATAGAGATGATGTGAGGGGAGCTAGGGTGAGTTGTATTAGTAGTGTGTGGTGATTTTATTAGGACTATCAAGGAGAAATAAAAGTTCATACGTAACTAAAAAATGGTCACACGTGGTATATATTACTGAAAAACAAATTGATGCTTCAACTTATTTTCTCTATCAATCAGTATTTTTTTTTTCTTTTTTGCAGTTTGTTAATAGCATAAAAATAGTTTTAACCACGATGAATTCTATCTAGATACAAACTACAAAGGGTTCTTCCAATCAACACTAACTAGTTTGAAATTCGGTATGGAGAAAATGTTATTGGGAGCGTCACTTTCAAATAGATAATGCAATGCGCGATTTAAATTTATTTGAGGTTTCAATACGAACTTTACTCTCCGGACACCGAAAAATCACAGGAAAAAAGGTTAATTCAGACAAAACAAAGGAGAGTTTTCCATTTGAAGTTGACTTGGTCGTTGCTTGACCAAACAAAACTAAAATAGTTTCAATTTAGAACTATTCGTCAATTAGGTGTAGCCAAATAGCCCATCCATGCAAATGGCAACCCTTCAACTTCCAAGAAACATCATCCATATATATATACACACACTATAATATAAACATTTCTTCTTTTTTTACTATATGACAACCACATACTTTTATTTTTACACTACAACAAAAATATTTATTAGCAGCAACAAATATGCACATTAACAAAGAATAATGAACTCTTTATCAATATTAGTTAATCGTCATTACATGCATTGTTGCTACAAACTTTAGCAATATTTACAAAGAATGTTAAAATGTATTTGTCACTAGTAATTGCTCTAAAAGAATATATTTAACGGCAATTAATCTCTTGATGTTAATTAATTACTGCTAAAAGTTATTTGTGATATAATAATCCTATACATGACTTTATTTTGTAGTTTCTTTTCCTGTTTAGTGTTTACTATTGATATATATATATATATATATATATATATATATATATATATATATATAGAGAGAGAGAGAGAGAGAGAGAGAGAGAGA
>JAJOOO010006993.1:0-16502 GCA_029582685.1 Solanum piurae | reverse complement strand
ACAAACTTGAGAGTAAAATAAAAGTACTAAAATTATATTATTCTAAAGCTGATACGAAAAATGTTATTCTAAAATTATTGATACTAAGCTATAACTCTCAACGAGTATTTATAGTTTTCAAAAATATGTGCTGCGATGGATCACTCGGCGACATTAGTCAGAATCACTGATCATCTCGGCGATTCACCCTTTGGTGTAGTTCATCATCGTCTTGCACCATTCTTCGGCATCGTCGTGCTCTGGGTCATTGGGCGAAATAGTACTGCTTCACGGAACTTCTCGGCAATGCACCGACTGCTCTCTTTTTCCACCAACTTGATCCTTTCCTTCAGGACTCAGGACACTGGAAGAAAAGGCGATGTGAGACCCTTTGGCTATTCTCCAAGTGAATTCGGCGATCCTCAGGCCTTCATTTTCTTGTTCTTTTTAGCCTTTTCGTCCCTTTTTGCGAAGTAGTGTCCATGCTTTCCTTCAAACTTCAAATACCTGAAACTTAAAGGTTTTCATCAGATATTGAGATAAAATAAGCATTTGAGGACACAATTTCTATTAAAATATAGCCCTAAATGAGTCCAATTTGTGGACTCATCAACACCCCCAACTTAAACTTTTGCTTGTCCTCAAGCAAACTCAAGTTCAGTTGTTCAAAAAGAGTGTCTCAAATAGTGCTACACAAGACTCAATCCTGAATGTACACAACAAGACTTCAAACTACTTATGCGAAGATACAATTGTGTACTCAAAGATTCAAGTTGTGACACACCATTACCAAAGATTCTCATGCTCACAATACTTTCTACTAATGTAAGTTCAAGCTCAACGAAAGTATCTAAATGCCTTTACACAAAGAATGATTCCATATTTACACACAGAAGTTAATCAATTTAAGACCAGGAATCAGTTACAACGCTCACACTCAAAAAGAGGAACACAATGCATGTTTTTACCCATAGGTTTGCCCTTATTTTCTGATCGACTTCCGGTTCGGCTTACTCAAGATCAAAAAGGTCTTTTCAAGGCTTGTAATGGGGCTGAGTGCCTAGGTATGGTCATTTAGGCTCAGTGACTTCTTCATCCTCATGAGATGTGGTGTTCTCAAAACATCATTTTCCTTGTCACTTTTTCTTCCAGTGCTTCTAATTCATCCTTTCATTCACTCACCATATATTGCTTGGAAACCCAACTCCTTTTGCACCTTTATTCAAAAATTATATATATATATATACACACACTTTTTTTAAAAGGGTTTCCATTTTCTTTTGCAATACCATGGGTTAGAGAGACTTTTTCTTGTGCTTCTTGACTTCTCATTTTCCTTTTCACCACACCCCCAACTTAGGCCAATCAAGAGGATTATAGGTAGTGGGTTAAGTAAGGTCTAGGGTTCATCAAGGTTCTTCCAAGGAAAGGTAAGGCTCAAGAGGTCTTCAAAAGAGTTTCACACGCTCACGGGTAGGCCACAAAATAGGTATATACCAAATTTGGCTCACACTCTTTAAAGTTGCCTAAGATCATCTCAAGAGTACACCATTCTAAATCAATCAGACTAACGGGGCAAATTCTGGGTTTATTCATGCACGGTTCAAAGTAAGCTAATCACACAAGGCATCTACACTTAAGTCAAACAAGACTACACACTTTTGCTAGTGTGCAACTGTCATTACAAGAGAATCAATTCGATAAATGGCTAATCACAACAAGATGCAAAGAGTTCACATATTGTCTATGCAACTTCCTTTCGTCTCGTCATAGCCGCACATTCATGTTCGTTCGATTGAGAGCTCTATTCAAGTCATCAGTACTGATCGGAACCGAGACTTAATTTTGCAAAAGAACAACCACTTTCAACATAAGCGATGGCGAAAATTTTCAAAAAAATAATTTTTTTTCGAAAAGGTCAAAATTTGCATCAATAAAAAACAAAAAGAGGAGTCATGAGCTCAAACATCCACGAAAGGCAATATATAACACAATTAAAAAAATAGACAACCCAAATATACACAAAAACAGAAATATCCATAACAAGAAAACAAGGTGGGCCTCACCCCACCACAAATAAATGCGTTTGTCCTCAAATGTAAATGATAAATATCCAACAGTGAAAATAAAGAAAGATAGAGAGGGAGGTAAAGAGGGGATCATGTCTACACGCTTTCTCCATCTGTTGGAGAATTGTTGCCCGATGCATTAGCCTAGAATTTTATAATGGTCCCCGGATTATCATTCTGGGTCGCATTGTGTTCATTTGCCCTAGCTTCTGCAGAGATGTTAGCCGCAACCATTCTGTCCACTTAATGGCCCACCAAAAAGGAGTCTATAGCTGTGTAAAATCCACGTTTCCACGAAGGAATAGTGGGGTCGATGTGGATCCTCCTGCTGGCACTTGCTTTCTTACTCTCTTTTCTTTCTTTGGCCAGTTTTGCTATCTTTTCATCTCTTTTAAAATCTCATGCTCTTACATGTCGGGGTGGCATGTCCCTTCCTGTAACTTTTGGTCTAGCCATTTCTGCAAACCACTTCGAGATAATGTTAGAACATATATGACAACCAAAACAAAGAATTTTATCTGCAGAAAGATGAGATAATCCATTTGGCGTGCCGCCAAATACGCTCGGTGAGCCACCGACAATCCGCCGAAGGTCACAATGCAGAAGGAGTTAGGGGTGCAGACAAAGGGCGATTAAGGTGTCATTCAGTGAGTTGCTGAGTGCACTTGGCGATCTTGTGCTTCTCGCCGAAAGGTACAACAACCACAATAAATAAAGCATGATAGTACAGGCGAGATGGGGTACTTAGGCGAACTGCGGAGTGGTTTGGCGAGCTCATCACAGCTCGCCGAATCACCTATCCTGCCTACTTTAGACCCAACTTTTGAAATCGGCCCCGCAACCCCCCCCCCCCCGAAAACATAATTTAAGCACCTAAGGCACAAATTCATCGAAGACCCATAGCAATTTTTACACACCCATATCAACACAATTTCAAATCAATGCACGATCTAGTGGGATTCTACCAGTTACTCAGTAAGTAGTGAGTCATAATTGGTAACAAATGCAATCCCATCAACTCAGAGACTCAACAATGATTTTCAATCATTTCAACATTATGCAAATGAGTACAATTTGAATAAAGTAAATGTGAGGTTTGGACTACCAACCTTTGATGCCGAACAGATACTACTGACGTGCTAGGTAGCAATGCGATCCAAATCCGAGCACCATTCGATACTTAAAATACTCTTAAAAGTGCAAGAAATATAAAAACTAGAGTGCGAGTGTGAGTTTGTAAAAGGGACAAAGTGAAAGAAAGTGAATGAAATAGAATTTTTAAAGCTGTGGCTCGTGACCATTTAGTTTCTGCTCATTCGGCGATGTTAATCGATATCGCCCAATCACCCGGTGAAGCGTTGAATATCTAATTTTCTCGCCGAAAGTTTTCAGTTCAGATGGGCATTTCGTTGGCGATCTTCGTCGAGATCGCCAACTAGGTTGGCGATGCACCGACCAAATTCACGCTCTGCCGAGTTTTACAGAACCAACCTTTAAGATGTATTGAATAAAATGGCGGGAATGATCAGTTACGCCTAACTTGTCGGTGATCCACCAAGCGGTTTCTCACCTCCAGACATCTCTTCAGGCACTTTCCTCACTCAATCTGTACAAATAACACACTATTATTTTATCAAAATAACAAAAGCAAGTAAGGGATTTTGGGTTGCCTCCCAAACAGTGCCTTAGTTAACGTCGTGGCACGATGCACGTCAACCTTCAAACCTCACTCTTGGGTTAGCCATAGTATCACTAGGCAAACCCCCTTGCTATCGTGGATTAAGATGAGATGAGATATGACCCATTTGGGTATCTAACTACTTGATTGAAACTGAATGAGAGGTGACGGTCTGGTTAAGGGTAGACACATCTTCTTTCATGCCTTTTAGCATTTTGTCTGACCTTTCAACTTTGTTTAGAATACGCAAAAACATATCCTCTGACCTACCACCTTCCGAATACTTGGGCTTTTGCCGCTCGTGGGGAGGCACATATTTATCCTTCTCCCCATCCTTCCAATTTGGATTTTGATCCCTCCATTCACGGTCTCAATCTTTCCATCCTTTGTCTCTAGCCCAACCTTGATTACCATCCCTCCTCGGGTAGTTTGAATGATAACCACCGCCTTGGTTTGCTAGAAAATTTACCTCCTCGCTATACAGAGCTTCAAACTTCATCTCTTCAGGATTTGTGCCCCCAAACCCCACAACATTGACACTACGAGTACCAGCCCCCATGACATTCTTAGATAGAATATCAAGTTGTGTCATAATCTTAGCCATGTTTTGGTCTCTCTCATTGTCCTTTTCAATCTGCTCCTTAGATAGCTGGAAGGTGACAAGGGAGACCTAGTCCTCACGAGTGTACCACGCTCTGTTGATGGTTGCCATGCCATCTGAAAGCTGGGCTGCTATCACGTACGATTGCTGCATTAAACCTCCGGGTGAGAGTTGGTCAGTGACACCCTTGTTTACCGAGTCTAGACTCTGGTAGAAATATTGAAGGAGCACATTATCAGTAACACCATGGGTTGGGCATTGCAGCACCAATTTTTTAAATCTAAGCCAAGTTTCGTGCAGAGGCTCTCCATCCAGACGCTTGAAACTTTGGATACTATCCCAAATAGTCATCATCTTCGAGTGAGGGAAAAATAGCACATTAAATGCGGTGACCAGCTCCTCCCATGAAGTGATCGAATTTCATGGTAATTCATCTAACCACTCGCAAGATTTCCCCATCAGAGAAAATAGGAATAATCGCAGCCTGACTTACTCTTGAGAGATGTTCTCAAAAGAGAATGGCCCACAAATGTCTACGAAGTTTTGAAGATTATCATAGGGATCCTCATGAGCGAATCCGCTGAAGAGTCCTTTTAGTTGCAAGAGATGCAACATAGTGCTCGTTATATGGAACACTGCATTCCCCTCGGATGGGTTAAGCGGATGGCTCCAACACCTCCCATGAGATAGGGGCCATTAACATTTGGCTCTTGGAAATCGTTGAGATTACCGATGTCATCTTGGTGGACCACCTGGCTACCATTACTTTCGTTAACACTCATGCTTTCTGAAATGTTTACACAATCAACAAAACAACACTAAAAGTTAAATTAGTAAAACTACACAAAAAAGAACGAAAATTCTACTAATCTAAAAATTCTCAAGTAACACCACTCACCGGCAGCAGCGCCATTTTGATGTTTCGATTGCATAATCAACGACACAACTTCCAGTACGAGTGTCTACGAATCTTGAAGTAGTATAGTAACCCAACCAAGGGTTGGGGTCGTGTCCCAAGGGAGTGGTTTTGAGAATTAATAGAAAAATAAAATTTAGTTCTAACTAGTCGTAGCTAAAGACATTAACGATTAAAAATATTGTAAATTAAAGAGGGGACACAAAAGTGTCAAATAACAATTTGGGGTTTTTGTCACAAGTATAGCAAAAACAACAAAAATAACAAAGAAATCAAGTATGGGGAAGAGTTCCTAGGGTGTGACCGCAATACAAGTTGAGATAAATAGTTGGGTACATGCTTTCGATTGGAAATTTGCAAGATAATAGTGACTAGGCTAAGCTTTAGATGGAAATAAGTTCCCTCTCGAGCAACTTACCCCGTTTAAAATGCGTTTCTCTCAAACACCCATTTGCCGCATGAATACCAGCCTACGCCTTACCCCACTCACTCTCTCGATTTGAGTGTTAGGATATGGGACTAGGGCTCACCCTCTCGGGCTGAACCTCATGTTGACCCACTCCTTAGGCTATCAGTTTAGTGGTCTTGGTTTCGCGACCTCCCTCTCGAGCAAGCTGAAAACACATGGGTGAGTTTGTATTTGAAACTACAAACCCATTAAATTAAACCACAACCACTAGGTGAAATCACCATTAAAATACATCTAACCTATTATCAAGCAAGACGTAACAATAATATCAACACATATTTGCTAAATCACACCCCAAGAATGGGGGTTTTTAGCCACACATCAAGAGATAGAAATTTATACCTTCAATGGTGTTGAAATCAAATGGGTATAGAGAAATAAGTCGTGATTTAAGCAAAGAAAGAAGAATGTAAGAGACCCACTTCCAAATTGGAAGAGATGAAACCCTTTTCTTCTTCAAGTCTTCAAACCCTTACAAACTTGAGAGTAAAATAAAAGTACTAAAATTATATTGTTCTAAAGCTGATACTAAAAATGTGATTCTAAAACTATTGATACTAAGCTATAACTCTCAACGAGTATTTATAGTTTTCAAAAATTTGTGCTGCGATGGATCACTCGGCGACATTAATCTAAATTGCCAATCAACTCGGCGATTCACCCTTTGGTGTATTTCATCGCCATCTTGCACCATCCTTCGGCATCGTCGTGCTTTGGGTCATTGGGCGACATAGTATTGCTTCACGGAATTTCTCGGTGATGCGCCGACTGCTCTCTTTTTCTGCCGACTTGATCCTTTCTTTCAGAACTCAGCACACTGGAAGAAAAGGCAAAGTGAGACCCTTTGGCGATTCGCCAAGTGAACTCGGTGATCCTCATGCCTTTATTTTCTTGGTCTTTTCAGCCTTCTCGTCCCTTTTTGTGAAGTAGTGTCCATGCTTTCCTTCAAACTTCAAGTATGTGAAACTTAAAGGTTTTCATCTGATATTGAGATAAAATAAGAATTTGAGGACATAATTTCTATTAAAATATAGCCCTAAATGAGTCCAATTTGGGGACTCATCAGCAAGTTAAAATCAAAATACATATTTGATTAGAATTATGCTTGCTCTATTGATCCACTTGAAAGGTGGAGGTGTTTACTTACTATGTTTATAGTGGTATTGAATTGATGGATATGTTCCTTTTACCTCTATATACGAAGGATCTATGTGTGATCATGATGTAAAGTATGTGTGTGATTTCAATGAATGTATAATGATCATGTTTAGAATGAAAGTGTGTTATGATTGAATGTTATTTGCTCAATTAACACCTATGAATGATGAGGCTATATGTGAAAGGTTATTCTCACATACACACACACTCATGAATGACTAATGAATGAAGTTTCTATGATTATGTTAATGATGATGGGTTGATTGAAAGGCTATTCTCAATTGTACTCTAATGAATGATAATGACTTGTTGTGAAAGGATTTCCTCACAATAAGGGTATTCTTAGGTGAAAGGCTATTCTCATCTTTGAATCCTTGAGCTATCCAATGAATGAATGTTGGGTTTGAGATGGATACCCTCACGTGAGTTGAGGCGGGGTATCTAGTAACAATCTCTTATCCCATAATAATGAATGAAAGTAATGAATGTTAACTACTCCGTGGGAAATAATGCCAAGCACCAAGAGAATATGAAATGAGATAGAAGCCCTCACGTGAGTTGAGGCGTAGAGTTTCTAGTAGCAATCTCTTGAGATGGATGCCCTCACATGAGTTGAGGCGGGGTATCTAATAGAAATCTCCCTATACCATAACTATGTGCCCACATAGGTATAATAGCTAGTGGATCCACCTAAGCTAAAATGTAATGGTCCTACCTTAGGCAAGTAGGAATCCCTTATCCGATGAGGGTGACACCGGGATTCCATAAATTTCTCATATAGTCTATGTCAGTTAAGGCTTACCCCCACAAAGAATGTTAATGAACTATGGCTTCTTAAGAATGCACTACTTAGTGTGGGTTGTGGTATGGGACACCATCTATGCATTACAGAAATAGGCTTTGAGAGAGGTTGTGGTGTATTCCTTTATAATGTTAAGTGTAATGAATATTCTCTTATGATGATGTTAAGGAGAATGTTGGTTTAATGTCTAATGAATGAAGGTGTTCTTAATGAAGCTAATGAGAAATGTTTACTTATGTATTTAATGTAATGATGCATTCTATACTTGGATTGTATTATGAGTTACTTCCTTGTCATGGCTTATTGAATATGAATGTGCCTTGCCAATGGTGACTTCAAAGGAGTACATAGTGTGAGTAGTAGTATGAGATGCTATTTGCACATTGCACAATTATGACTTAAGGTTTTCTTAGGTGATGGTCCTTATGTGATGATATGGGTTATGAAATGTTTATGTCTCTTATGTATGAGTATTGTGTCAAGATGGAAAGGTTGAATGGTAAGTTCACTTTTGGTGACCTTAATGTGGTACTTTAGTGTGGATGGTGGTATGGGACTCTATCCATACATTGCACAAAGTATAGCTTGAGGGTTACTTGAGGTGAAGGCTTAATGTGAAGGTAATGGTTTATATGCGATTATGTACTAATGTGGGTAAATGACTTGTATGTTGGTTATGGTTGAATATTATGCCTCTTATACTTATGTTCATGAAGTTTTATCAAAATGGCATAAGAGCATGACTTTCAAATAAAATATTTGTTTTAAGCATGTTTTTGCATGGCTATACTTAGTACTTAATTGTGCTAACCCATTCTTCTTCATGTTGTACTACAAGTGTAGGTTCCTGCAATTGAGTGGTTTTCTCTAGTGAAGCTTGGATTTGAGTTCCCCAAGACTAAGTGGTATGTCCTCATAGATCGAGGACAAGTAGTTGATGTTTCCTTTCTTGTTATGTAATAGACTATTGTTGAGTTTATCGATTGTAAAGGGCTGTGACCCTATTTTGTTTCAAGTATGTTGTTTATATGGACATGTGAGACGATCTTGCTTTTAATGTTTTTGATTGCTGGATTTATAAAAGAAATGTTTTAATTATGCTATGAGGCTTGTATGAGACTTTTTAGAGTCTTGTACGCCGGTGACGCCTAGGGGGTGCTCTCGGGGCGTTACATTATGTGATTATGGGCTGATTTAGCTAATGGGTGTTGCTAATTGTTAGTTTAATTTCTATTTAAAATTGATTTCAATCATTTATTGTTGGTTAATTTAGGAATTACAGTTGCAAATGTGATTCCACCTTTGTGTTCTTGGCTTGCTCGAGATAGAGTTTTTAGAACTAAGGTGTTTGATTGTGGGTTTTGGGTTGTCCTGGGTTCAGCTCGAGAGAGTGAATCCTAAACCTTTTTCCACACATTCATCTTAAGAGAGTGAATGGACTAAGGTGTAGGTTGTTCTTATTTTGCATGCTTGTTGATGTTCGAGAGAAATCAACTTGATTCGGGGTAAATTGTTTGAGAGAAAGTTTATCCCCTCTATAGCCTAGCTTACTCACTGATTTTTAACCATTTTCTAATAGTTGCAACTACCCATTTTTCTATAATAGCCTTTAATTAAATCACATCCCAAGAACCCGCCTCATTATTGTTATCTCGTATTGTTTGTTGTTGTTGTAGTTGCTAATTCAAAACCAAAACCGCCCATTTGACATTCGTGTCACCCCTTATTTTGAATGATGTTTTTTTCGAAAATTTCTATTCCTATGACTGATTTGAGAATGTTCATACTTCCCTATTAAATCTTAAACATGTACCGCTCCTTGTGGGATTCGACCTCAACTCACTTAGTTGGGTTTTATACTGACTAGCAATCGTTGACACTTAGAATTGGATGAAGTGTCCTTGAAACGTTAATCACATATCGGGAAAGTTGGGTGAACTTCAAACTATACTCATGAACACTTAGTGAATCTTATTTAAGGGTGAGGAACTTGTACCTTGGTTTCTCTCAATTCACGGGGAAAGAAAATCCCCAAGAAAGCCTCCTCAAACATAGCCCAAGTTAAAATTGGTGAACCCTTATCTCTACTCTTTTTCCACTGGTCAAACCAAGTCTTAGCAACACTCTTCAATTGATAAGCAGCTTGTCACTCCCCGAGGCTACCCTCGAGATGCAGACACGAGACCTAGGATCACGAGTGGCCCCAAGCTAACCCTGCTGGCATAACATGAGCATACTAATAGTAAACTGAAGCAAAAAATATTATGTGGAAGCAAATCATGAGATAAATCTGAAATGATGGGGAATACCGATATACTAAACTGAATATATAAAATCTGAGAGTTTTAATACAAAAGAGATATCAAACTCAAATACTAAGCTGAAACTAACTATGTCTGAAAGTAGCCTCTAACTGACTAGAAATGATGGGACAGGCCCCAACTAAGTCTAGCAAAACTGCAACTAAAGGACTAAAATGAAAGATAACATGACTATTGTCCTCGAAGAATAAGGACTCACCGCTGTAGCTGCTGAACTGAAGATCGAGAATCGATCTATACGTGACCTGGATGCAGAGAACCTGAACCTACATCACTAGAAGATGTAGCACAAAGTATGCGTCAGTACTTGAAAGGTACTGAGCATGCATGATAGAGTAAAGCTGAAATAAACATATAACTGAACAAGCAATAAAGCAAGAATGTAATCTGAACATGATATAGATGCTGAATACTGAACTAACTGAATGAAATAACCAAATTTATAACATACTAAGACTGAATACTGACTGTACGAAAATGTGGCCAATGCAATGGAGTCTTACTGAACAGTGGGAGCTACTAATAACTGATAATAAAACCACATTAGCTAAATGTGGAGTCCGATGTATACGCCCCATCGAGAGGACCGAATATACCCTGCCAGAGGTATAGAGGCATGCTGGCATGATCACTAAAGTGTTGCCCACAGAGGGGGCTTACAACCTACATGGCTCGTAGTTCTGGGACTATGTGGGTGACTATTTTTCACGACCCGAGCCTACACCTTGGACGTGGCCGACACTCGAGAACCATTGTTGGTCCCCAAGTGAACCCTCATCCTGGCTGACTACAAGCGGAAGACTAACTAAAGCATAAAAACCTTAAAAAGTGAATAAAAATTCATGAAACTCAAATGAAAACTCTGAATAAAAATAAATTATTCAACTCGCCATAAAATAGGCAACTTAAGTATTTAAAACATTTAATAAAAAGAATGAACAGACTTCTGAAACTCTATTGTCTATCTATGAAGCCTCTAAATGACAAAGATGGAAGTCGGGACAAGACCCACGACATCCTGACAAAACTGAAAAGTAAATGAAATCCTCTGGAAGCAAGGAGGCTCACCAAAGCTAACTCGAACTCCATGTGGTATCAACGAAGCTCCTATTGATGATCCTGAATACTTGAATCTGCATCATGAAAGGATGCAGGCCAAATGGCTCAGTACGTGGAATGTACGAGCATGTAAAGTGAATTCTAAAGCATAACATAAGCTTGAACTTGATAAAAAGGAAACATACTCACCTCTTTTCAAACTTACTCAACTCAAGGAATACACAAGGATACTCAAAACTACTCAAACTTACTCAACTCAGAAGTACTCAATGATAAGATACTCAACTCATAATACTCAAGGATAAAGCAATAGTAAAAGATGCAATATATTTTGAAAGCTGTAAACTGTATATAGAAACTCAACGTATTGAAAAAATACAATAATACTCAATGTGTATATAAAAATACAATATAACTTTGTGGGAGTTTCTCTAACCGACAACCACCACTATGAGCCCTAGTAATGATACAGTGTCTTGCCCACGCTGTCAGGACTATCCTATACTTTGCCGTCATATAGAACGCCGTAACTAAGTGGATCCACTAGTCTATGAAAAAAAGCACTAAGGAGTCATCTAAAAAGTATGATACTTTCTACCCATGATGGCCACATGGTTTATGGAGACTTGAGTTATAATGAATTCACGTCCCCATATCGGTGCTCAATACACTCCCAAAATATACTCATCTCATATGTTTAAAAACATACCTTTTTCTCTGGTTTGAGATAATTACTCAAAAATCTATCTCTTAAAAGAGATGGTACTCAAACTGCTCAAAACTCTTTTGGAAATCTCAGTTTCCTCTCATCTTAAATGTGAAAACATTTACTCTTGGGAATACTTAGTTCTCATATAATCTTTGAAGGAATGAACTTTACTCTTACTCTTTACTCAACTCAAAGCTTATGTCTTAAAAAAAGTTAAAATGTTTGTAAAAGATTTCTTAAAATATGGTTCATGCCGAATTATGGACGTGAACGACTCAATGCAAGGTTTTCAATAACCATAGATAGAACTCAATACTTGGAACTCAAGAACTTCGATGATACTACTCATTTGAAGAATGCTCAACTCAGAGGGTTCATGTAGAATTATCAGCATGAACTACTCAACTCAGGGACTCGAAGATACTTCTCATCTTAAGACTTTTCGACTTATAGGGTTCATGTGGAATTATGGGCATGAACAATTCAACTCAAGGATTTCATGGGTTACATGTAATAGTCCCCTGATTAGAACTATAATTTGAGAGCGGATTAGAAACTCAAAACTAAGACATAGAACTTGAAGATACTACTTCTCTCAAAGGTACTCAACTGATGGAGTTCATGCGGAAGTTATGGGCATGAACGACTCGACTCAAGGGTCAAAACATCATCATGTATAAGAATCTTCTCATTCTCATACTTGCTTACTAAAAACTTAACTCAAATCGATGATAGATCTCAAAGGATTCTCAATTGAACTCAAAGTTTTCTTGAACTCTACTCTTAAATCTCTCTTGAATGTGAATTATTAATTCAAGAGTTATGGTTCATGATATGAAGGATCTCATGATGACAATGTAGACTCATGAATACATTCTCCTCACTCTCATTCTCACTTACTTGAGTCTTGAAACAAGTTACTAGAAGTTGTAGAAGACTCCACAAAAGGAGTCAAAGGGATTTTCTTTGAATGTTCAAAATAATTCTCAAAACTTAACTCTTAACTCTACCTTGAATTTGAATTATGAATTCTAGGTTATGATCATGTTATTAATGATTTCTAGGTGGGGGCAGGTGACCCTGGCGCTCTGAGTGGCACAGGGCACCAACCTCTAAACTTCGAAGAATTTGTTGGGGCGCTCTGGCTGGCGTGGGGTGCCAGGCCCCAACCCAGAAAACTTCGATGACTTTCTTTGCTCATTTTCTCACCTTAACTCGCCTAGAATCGAACGGTTTCTTCCCCAATAACTTGGATTTGATTACTTAACATAATTACACTCTAATCTACTCAATACAACACTCAAATCACTAAATTTCATCTCAAGAAATCATCAAAACCCCAACACAACAAGATTTAGAATGAATTTCAAGAACACTTATCAAGAACTCATAAAGAACTCTAATCTTTCAACTTCAAGAATGAAATTTCGCTTAAAATAACATGATTGGCGTGTGGGTGAACTAACCCAACACTATGGAAGCTTACATACCTCTTAGGGTTCAAACCCGTGGAGAAATTCTGCTACAACACGTAAGAATCTCGACGAACGCTTGATCCTCTCCTCTTTTGTCATATTTTCTCTTCCTTTCTCTTATTGAACTCTCAACTAAAACCCTAGGCGTATTTTAGGACTATAAAACTGAATATAATAGTATTAGACCCTTAAAACCTTACTAAAAACGAATTAAATCTGATTTGGTAAGGAAAAGACCAAAATACCACTCACTATTTTCGGGTAACTTTCCTTAACTGGACAGCCTGACTTCAAAAAGGCATATCTCACTCATCCGACCTCGAAACTTAGCAAACTTGGTGGCCTTGGAAAGATAATTCAAAGACCTTTCATTATCTATATTGTATCCCACCTAATTCATCCTGTAGTAAGAGTTATGGTCATTTGAAGTTGTCCCAAAACCTAGAAGAACTAAGGATTGACTTGAATGAACTCTCTTTAGTTGTTCTTCGAACTCAAGGTGCTACTTACAATGACCTTAACACTTAGGAAAAATTTAAATTCCTTGGTAAAAACTTACTCACTACGAAGGACGGTTCGAGTCTTAGTTCAAAAAAAATTCTGGGGTGTTACACTAAACCTAGTCCAACTCGGTATTATGCTACTCCCAATAGATTAAGTGATTTGACACATTATTGACTGATTTATGTAATATACTAGATAGCTCAAAACTGACATGCAAACTGAGAATGTACATTTATATACTGATAAAGACAGATTCAAAAGTTAGGCATGTATATCTGAAATAACTGAAATATCTGACCTAGCATGTGTAATTCAAGAACTAAAGAAATACAAAGATAGGGTTCTAAAATTCATACAAGAAATGAAGTAATAACATGATAATCTGATTCAAAACATTAAACTAACTAATTCATGATAATCTGCTGAAGTTCTAGAAACCCTAGGTTAGTTAATAATAGGGAATCAAGAATCTGACTGAAATCTAGGGACCTAATGGGCAAAAGGAACCCACTAGTGAAATTCCATGGAGAAATCTTTCGATTTCAGGGCTGGAACTGATGAAAACCTTTCTGCATTCTTGAGCTAAGGTTGGTCAACTCTTTCTCCTTTTTCGCTCTAATTTTCTAAGTTTTAATTAATGATTTGACTTAGGTAAGTTCTAGTTATGTTTCTAGGCTAAAACTAACCAAAACCACATAATTTAGGATTAAAATGATGTAGTTTAGAGGTCCAACAAATTATGAAAAGACCAAAAGACCCCTGACTTAAACTGGTGACGGGGCTGACCACGGCCCCTTACATGGACAGTGAAAGGGACCATGGATCGTAAAGGTACTCGTGGTCTTCACTTGGTCCTGGGGTTCTGAAGGCATGGACCACGAGCCACTACCACGGCCCGTGTAGAGGACCACAGACCGTGAAGGTCTCCGTGGTCCTCACTTGGGCTGAGATCTGGAGGCTCAGGTCTAGGGGTCTACTGGTAAGGCTTTCACGGGTCACCCCATGACTCGTGTGAGGGACCACGGACCGTGAAAGTCCTCGTGGTATTCACTTGGGCGTGGAGGTCTAAGGGGCTGGCTACTGCTTCGACTCTAAGGATGCCAGCACGGTACGTCGTCAAGACCACGACCCTTGAAGGGTCCCATGGTCTATAATCAAGGCCTGGTGGAGTCCAACTCACAACCACAGGCAGATAAACGGACCGTGGTCCCTATCACGATTCATTAACCCTGCAGTGGTTCACTGCTTCAGGTCAATTTCTGCAAATTTTTTCTTTGTCTGGTTTTTGAGGTGTTACATTATCTCCCCATTGGGATCATTTATCCTCGAATGAAAACTAAACTGGCTGAAAAATGGAGGGAAAGAGCTACCACCGTACCACTAAACATTGAAGACTGATTTATGTCTTAACTGAGTTCCAAAAACATGAAAATACGCTGAAAATGAAAGTACAAATTGAAGGAACATGATACTAAGACTGAATTCTTGCATGAATGACTGGAAAATTGAAGAGGAACTATTACCTCAAGCTGGAGTGGAGTCGGAAGAAAAGAGGTGAGGATACTTGGAATTCATGGCTGCTTCTACTTTCCAAGTAGCCCCCTCTATGGAATGACTTCTCCACAAAACCTTGACTGAAGCGACTTCTTTGTTTCTCAACCTTATAACCTGACGATAAAAAATCTCAACTGGTACATCCTCATGAGCAAGACTGTCTTTCATAGCCACACTCTCTAATGGTACTACGAATGCTGGATCACCCACACACTTCTTCAAAAGAAAAATGTGAAAGATCGGATGTACTGCTGCTAGTTCTGCGGGCAACTTTAACTCATAAGCCACTTTACCAATCCTTTTCAAGATCTGGTAACGGCCTACTTATCTGGGACTGATCTTCCCTTTCTTTCCAAATCTCATTACCCCTTTCATAGGCGACACCTTTAGGAAAACCCAATCATCAATTTGTAACTCTAGTTCTCTTCTCCTTACATCTGCATAAGACTTCTGGCGACTCTTGACTGTCTTAAGTCTATCTCTAATGAGTTGCACTTTCTCCATAGCATCAAGAACCGAATATGGTCCTATCAAGGCTGCTTCACCTACTTCAAACCAACCAACTGGAGATCTACATCTACGCCCATACAATGCCTCATAAGGGGCCATCTGAATACTGGAATGGTAACTATTGTTGTTGGCAAACTCTATAAGAGGAAGGTGATCATCCCAACTACCCTTGAAATCGATCACACAAGCTCTCATAGTGTCCTCTAAGGTATGAATGGTACGCTGTGCTTGACCATCCATCTGTGGATGAAATGATGTGCTAAGATTAACCTGAGTACCAAGACCTTTCTGAAATTACTTTCAAAAATGAGAGGTAAACTGAGGACCTTTATCTGAAATGATAGAGAAAGGAACCCCATGCAACCTGACTATCTCATTAATGTAAAGCTTGGCGTAGTCCTCCACCAAATCTATAGTCTTAACCGCCAAAAAGTGAGAAGACTTAGTAACTCTGTCAAGTATCACCCAAATGTAGTCATGATGTCTTCGAGTATGAGGTAACCCTGTAATGAAGCCCATTTTGATCGCTTCCCACTTCCAAGTAGGAATGTCGATCTCTTGACTCATAACCCTTGGTTTCTGATGTTCTACCTTCACTTCATGACAATTGGGGCACTTAGACACAAAATCTGCTATATCCCTCTTCATACCATTCCACCAAAAATACTTCCCAAAGATCGCGATACATCTTAGTGGCG
>JAJOOO010006992.1:0-13595 GCA_029582685.1 Solanum piurae | reverse complement strand
TATCGAATTTCTAAACTTAGTTATATATAAATTTCTAATCCAAGAATTGGTTATATTCAAGTTCTAAGTTCAAGTTTTTTAAGTTTCAAGTTCAAGTTCAAGTTAATTCTAATTAATTCAAGTTCATATCTCTAATCTATAAAATTAGTCATATATAAACTTCTAATCCAAAAATTAGTTTATATATATATATATATATTCAAGTTCTAATTCAAAAAAACCCTCTTATATTCATCACATTCAAACATTCATCCTATATATGTTCATGACATTCAAATTTCATCAATTACTAACATCTAACTTCAAATTAACAATTTACTAACTAACAATCAAATTTTAAAAAATCCCAATTCACAATCAAATTAAAGATTTTCAAATTCAAACTAATACTAAAATAAAAAAAACCCTAATTCATTCTCTAACAAACACCATCAATCATTCAATTCAAAACACAAATTCATTCTCTAATTAACAAAATCAAACATCAAATTTAAAAACTAATTTAAAGAAACCCTAACCTTCAATTAAAGGAGAAATTAGAGACAATGGAGAGGGAGCTAGGCGGCGGCAGCAACGGACAGCGTCTGGGCTTGGAGCGATTTTAGAGAGAAGGAAGAGAGAAAGGAAGAGAGAAGGAAGAATGGGGAAAAAACCTGTCTAGGTATCCTGATATTTTAAAGAAAGCGACGGACAACGTCTCTATGTCCGTCGCTTTTTCTTTTAAATGTTTGACCAAGATTTTGACCAAAAAGCGACGGACAAAGAGACACTGTCCGTCGCTTTTTTAAAAATATTTGACCATCTATTTTGACCAAGAAGCGACGGACATAAAGATGGTGTCCGTCGCTTCTTTAAAACTAATTATTAAATAACAATTAATAGAAAGCGACGGACAACGTGGTTATTTTTAAATTTATAAATAATTATTTTTAATAAAAAGTGACGGACAACGTCTCTACCTATTATCCTTAAACCGCCAAGTTTTTTCCTCATCACAACCGTCCACTCTCCTTCAATATAATCTTCATTACACTTGCCTTTATCTTTAAGAACATTTCTTACCAAACCCTCATCTTCGGAAACACTAGATGAGCCACACAAGTGTGAGTTTAATTTTCTAATGGTGTTTGGTTGTCATGCGATTTTGTGATATTGCTTTGAGATACCTTACGCTTAGATAAGATAATGGAGAGAAAATCGGATTCTATGATATCTAGTTCATAAACCTATAATGTTTGATTCATGGGTTGTTTTATGTACTTATTGTAACGAAAATACCGAATTATCTGTTGGGTTTTGGGTCTTTTTCTCTTTCTATGTGAATAAACAAAAGTCCAAATTGAGCTAGTCCACTTTTGCCCATAAGCCCAATATTATGGTGCATATGTAAATTTTTTCTTTTAGGTCTTATTTTGAAGAATCACAAGAGATTGATCAACAGTCACATAGAGAGAAAAGTGAGAATGCAGATTTTTGCACAAGCCCTAACAGTCAATATCAAATTGCGATTATCGCTTCGTTCCTTGTTCGATTTGAGCTGATTTTTAGACAGCTAGTTCCTTTCGACGCTATCTTTAATTGGGAACTGAGAGAGGTCGATTTGGAGTCCTACAGCTCCACATTTTAGCTCGTGAACAGTAGTTGGATTTTGGTGATTTTGCTCCTTCTATTTCTCTAGTGCAGTTGTGTTGCTCATTGTTTGACACTTTTGTTGGTCTCCATTTTGGACTTTCTAACTCTTGTATGAAGCACCAAAAAAAAATTACATCTACTTCAATACTAATAAGTTATAACTGAGTTGATGCCTATGTTGCTCGGACTCTTCAAAATCGTCAGCGGGTGCGTGTCGGATTCTCCATCCATTGTGTATTTTTGAAAAATCTGACACGAGTGCGACATCGAAATTGAAGAGTCCGCACAACTTAGGCTGATGCAAATACCAAGAATTGATTTATGGTGTACTTTGAGGACTTGTAAAGTAGTCAAATTCAGTGTTTCAATATAGAACAAAATGAACCGCCGGTTTGAATATACAAGGTCTGATTTGGGAAAGGAAAAAATTACGGAAATCTTACTAGTTTAGGAGGTAATTACTTAGATACACTCTAATTTGTAATATTAGAAATTTTACTAGATTTTGGTGCATCCAGATACATGTATCTCATGATACATGAGGTCAAAATTAAGTTTAATTTATTCTAGATACGCTATATCCAAGTAGATTCATATGTATTTGGGATACATAACAAATCTTGCTCGTCTTCCTCCCATCTCTCTCGTCACTCTCCTATGTATCTGGTATCCATGTGAATCACACTAGATACACATCACACCGGATACATACATGTATCTAGTGTGATTCACATGTATCTAGAAAAGTATTTATATAATTAGTATATATGGTATGAATGTATGTCTAATAAGATGGTTTTCCCAAAAATAAAACTAAAAGTAAGTTAAAGAAAGATTATTTTTTTCTTGACTATCCATCCAGTGGCATAGCCAGGAATTTCACGAAGGGTTTTCTTTTGGATGAATGAGTGCATTAGAAATTTTAAAAATTAAACTACATAATATACATGAAAAAATTGAAAAAAAGAATGTAATATACATGAATTTTTTTTGAAAAAAGAGGAAAAAGATGAAAGAGTGCACTCGAAATTTTAAAAATTAAACTACGTAATATACATGAAATTTTTTGGAAAAAAGTATGTAATATACCTGAATTTTTTTGAAATATACATGAAATTTTTTGAAAAAAAAGTATGATATATACATGAAAACAATTTGAAAAAAGAGGAAAAAGATGAAAGAGTGCACTAAAAATTTTAATAACTAAACTTTGTAATATACATGAAATTTTTTGAAAAAAAGTACGTAATATACAAGAATTTTTTTGAAAAAAAGATTTATTTTTTTTGAAAAAAGAGGCTTAAAGCTGCTGCTAACGAGATTTGAACTCAGAAACGCTTAAAAACTTGGCTCTTTCAAGGCACCTTAAACTACTAGGCTACAACACTTTGTTGTTTTAAGGGTGTCCAGAATACGTTATTTAATCACTTTGTATATTATTTTACTTGTATACACGGTATAATTTCCCGACAAAGAGGGTTCAATTGTACACCCTAAAGAATATGTAGTTACGCCCCTGTATCCATCTATCTAAACTCAAGCATAGAAAATGCAGCAACATCAAGCTAAGAAATAATTCAGGTAACAGTAATTGCATAGTATGCGCCTTAATTAGTTGTTTTTCCTTGATTTAATTTAACTCACAGCTTGCTCATTTGATTAGAACTTTTTATGTATACTTGATGCATTCAACCAGGTGTGTGGTATACATAGTGCCTTTTTATATTTATAACCTACAAATATTTAATTTAAAATTTTAAAATATTTGTAGATATTTTTCTATTTTTAATTATATAAATTTATCTTTTTATTCTATAGTTAAAATAGTAAAATACTTTTATATCATTATTGTATTATTTGATTTATACTTTAATTTGACTTGATATAGAAGGCTTTTGATTTTTTATTATTTATGGGAGAATGTGTCAATCAAAACTCAAAAAATTATGTACATATTTCTATTTCATTTATATTGTTATGATTAAAGTTTTACGAATGGTGTGTATGGTGTATCTTGAATGAGGAAATTGAGTTAGTTTTTTAATTTTTTTTTGAGTAATTTCATCTGATTTGGGGGTTTTCATTCAATTGAGAGGTATGTGTGTAAGTTTCACAACGGTGAGGATATAAATGGATGGATAGTATAACGAAGGGTAAAACTATCTATTAAATGAAAGTTGAGGGATATTTCTGACCCTTCTCCCTACTTGAAATAGTCGTTATAAAATTCAAAACTCATAAAATTAAAATTCTAATTTCGTTTCTATATACAACATGAAAAGAAAAAAAAGAGTAGAAGAATAAGAGCTCATATCTTTTTTTTTCATAAATAAATTTAAAAGGTTAGTAAATGATAAAGGGAAAAAAGCTCAAATATGTCATCGACGTTTGAGAAAAGACTCATCTATGTCATTATTTGTTAACTGAAAAGGCTCATCTACGTCATTATTTGTTAACTAAAAACAATTTTGATTTATTATTTTTTACACATGGTCAATTATGATTCGTTCACGCCATTAATCAAGTTGTTTTTTTCAAAGGGAAAAGGCTCAAAATATGTCATAAAAGACTCATTTATGTCATCCGTTAAAATTTTTGCTCATCTATATCATTTTATTTTACAAATAATGACTTAGATGAACCTTCTCTCAAATGAAAGGCATAGATAATCCAAACTTTTAATTAATGACATAAATAAGCCAATTTTTTAACGAATAGCATAAATAAGTCTCTTCTCAAATTTCAATGATATATTTAAACCTTTATTTTAAACCCCCTACTACTACGTAGAGACGTAAATTGGGTAAATATTGACCATATATAATTGCCTTTAATTTTAATCACAACCTTCAAAAAAGTTGTAAAAGAATGCCAACAATATAATGGGATTAATGTGTGTTGATCCCCCCCCCCCCCAGCCTCTTGCTACCAACAACCAATCACTGAATTCCTTATTTCCAAAGTAATTATCTCTTATCACATGTTAAATCCTTTGGCTACACCACGTTAATCCGTGATAACACTTCACTTTATTTTTTATTTTTTAAAACGACTGATTCAAATTCGTATCGTGTAAAATTTGTTAAGAAAAAGTTATTGAAGTAATAGTCATTTTATCCTATCATAATCTTGATCGGTGACTTCTTCACTTAATTTTATTCAAAATTTAAACTCAACTATTCTACCTAAACATTGTATACTTCATATAATCCTAAATTGTTTTCAATGCCGATAGCTTGAAAAAAAAAATTAAAACATTATACTATCAATTAAATTTTAATTAATTATATAATAATTTAATAGAGATATGTGTTGAAAACACACATAAACAATTCTTTTTTTTTAAATTTCATATCTAAACAATTGAGAGTATGAGTTTCATACATAAACTATCACTTATTACTTTGAGAAACACACATCAGTGGTGTGTGTAATACTCGCATTCAACATGGATAAAATATTCCACCTTGACAAAAATTAAATAAACTATTAATATTAGTTAAAATCTAAAAATTAAAGTATTGCTATCCCATTTTTCTTTTAAATAAAATTTAAAATATTTTTCTCACCTCACTCCATCATTTCCTACCCCCCCTCCCCAAAAATCCCCCGTCCTTTTATTTTATTAATTTCGTTTATAAAATATTTTCAAAAAATTCAGAGCTTACCCCCTCCCCCACTCCTTCCTAAAATAAATTTGATATTAGTATTTTGACCAAAGTAAAATTCTATCCCACCTCATCTAACCATCTGCTCCTAATTTTTTTTTATATATATATATATATGAAAAAAAATTCTACTTACGTACCAAATATAACAAAAAAAAAAAAAATTTTAAAAAAATTCTTACGTCAAGTAAAAAAATACTTATCTGAAAAAATATATATATCTAATACAAAACGAGAAAATTTTTTTGGAAGCGGAGGTTATGTGGGGTGCGGTAGAATTTTTTATAAAAAAATTAAAATAATATCTAACTATTATTCGAAGGGATGGGGGGGGGGGGGATGAAGTAAGAGATTTTTTTTAAAAAAATTATAAAACAATTTTAACTAAAAATTGGGTCGGGGGAGTAGGGTGAGAGGAAATGGTGAAGTGAGGTGAGAAAAATATTTTATATTTTATTTATAATTTTTTTTGGGTTAGTAATATTTTAATTTTGAACTTTAACTAATAGTAAATACTTTTTTTCTCTTTTAATTGTGTGAAATTAAACTTATTGTTTTTAGTTTATTTTAAAAAATATCTTTATAAATTGAAAATAACTTGATCTGAATTTACTATTAACCCTTAATGAAATGTTAAATTATATAAAACATTGTATTTTAAACCTTTAATAATTCTAATTGTTGTTCGAAAGTCATGAAAATTAAATTTGAGCGTAGTTGGATTTAGTTACACGTTTGTTTGATCAAATAATTACTTAATTAACAGAAAAATAAATATAATTGAGAAGAAATGATTATACTTTTCAATTCTCAAGGGGAGATTAAGAATTGTATGTTATTTTTAGATGTAATCATAAGGTAATCTTTTTAAAATTCCTCCTCTCTTTTTTCAAATATATTTTCCATAGACAAAGCAAATTTTTCCATTTCTTCCCCCACATACCTCTTAATTGTGTCCTTCCAAAATTTTGCAGTCCTTAGAACTCCAAGTATGTACTCTTCCAATGTTTTAAAAATTTTGTTTCTTATTTATTATTATACTAACTTTTTGTCTCGTAAATCCTATAATCCTATAATTGCTAATCAAAATAATGCAAATAAAATTATATATTTTTGTCTAATAACCAACTTTACTTTAGTGGTAGGATAAATTAATCCATCATTAAAATAATTTATAAATCAATTTAAGTAATAGTAATATTGTTTATTTGGAAGATATTGATTATTTTTTATATATATTATTATCTAGTTATAATTATTGAATATATTTTTACCGAAAAATATTTGTAATATAGACAAACTTATCTACATGTTAATCTAACCTTTTTATTAACTGTATAATTATATTTGTTCAACCAAAAATGATTTTTTTTAAATTACATTCTGGCAATCTGTGTGATTACCAGATCGTGTAATTACTAATATTACAAGCAACCGGGTAATGACACATGGCTTTTCAAATAAATATTACTTATAATATATTTAAAATCACAAACTTTAATTTTTTTTGAAAACTTTGTAGCCAATTAAACAGGTTCACATGAATTAAAATTGATGAGTATTAGTAGTTGTCAAGTTAAGACTTTTCAATTTCTTATATCACATTACTATATGCCCTTTTACATATTCAAAACAAGTCCTAGCTCCTAATCCTTGTCTATATAAACACCAATCTTTACCATTCAACAATACCCTCAAATTTTCAAATTTCATCCTTTTGAAACCACTATACACACAAATAATGTTATAACATATTCTTATTTGTTGTATCATATTATTTTTGTAACAATGGGTAGTGGAGATCACAAACACCACCATCACCATTTGAATTTGCATGTTCAAGTGCATCTACCTCACATCCATTTTCACCATCACCATCACCATCAACACGGCCATGGGATAAAAGAAATGATAGGCATCCCAAAGGGTTGTCTTCCAGTATTGGTAGGTCATGATGGTGAAGAACAACACAAGTTCATAATCCCAGTGATATACATCAACCATCCACTTTTCACACAATTGTTGAAAGGTAATGAAGAAGAGTGTGAACTTCATCATGATGGTCCTATGAATATCCCTTGTCATATCGAAGAATTTCGATACGTTGAGGGTATGATTGACAAAGAAACTCATGCCACCGGACACCATAACCACCATGCTTGGTGCTACAAGGCCTGAGGTTTATGAGTTTAACTTCTATATAATAAAAGCGTAATATTCACTTCTACTATAGTTACGTTTTGGATATGAGATAAATCCAACGTTTATTTGTTATCTAGCTATAGCTACTAGTTTTTTTTGGGTGATTTATTGTGATCGTTCATTATTGTATACCTTGTCTTTATGTTTTCATGTGGTCGTATTTGAGGAAATAATATCTTGTGGTCACTTAAAATTTGAAAAAAAAAATTGTTCCAATTATAAAGATCTCATGTGTGTTGATTTTGTAAATTTTGTATGTTACATTTTATTTATCTCCAATTAATTGATCAAGATAAAAGATAGTTCTCTCCTAACCAAAATTGTGTTAGTAGTTGGGACTTGGGATCGAGGACCCAAGTTTAATATACAAATACAACCTTCTAATATCAACTCAAAGAACTTTTAACTGTTAGATTTAATCATAAATCCAAAAGAAAAATTGAAAGACCTACTTTCTTCAATAAGTTTTTTTTTTCAAGCTCAAAAAATTCAACAATGGTTTTCTTCAAAAAGAAAAATGTCCAACTAAATCAATCCTAATGATAAAAAAATAATTATGTGTTTGTCCATGAGTTTTTTAATTTTTTTTTTTTATGGAGTTGAACTTCAAAAAATACGTTTGGTCATAAAATTTTGAAATTCAACTTAAAGATGAATTCAAAATAATTTTAATTTGCATTCATGGCCAGATTGAAAAACACCAAAAAATTATTTTCATTTTTTTAAATTCTAAATTACTCACAAAATTAAAAAAACAATTTAAATTTGAATTCTTGACTAAACACAATTGCTAATTTTCAAATATCTCTTTTCACTTAAAAATTAAATATTAGTTTATTAATTAGCCTTAGTTTCATTTTTAGCCAACCGCCGTTGCAAATTTTCATTTCCAATATCTCTCAAAAACGATTTGAAATTCATTACCTTTGCTCTTTTCCACCTTCCTTTAAACTTGTGTAATGGAATCAAACAAGTGAAAATTTCATATATGACATATATTAGATTAATATTTTCAAGTTATAGCAGTAAAATTAAATTTTCAAGTTGTAACAATAAAAAAATTTAGGTTATAACAATTTCTTAAAAAAAAGCTTTTTTTAAATAATTGTAAAAATTTATTTTGAAAAAAATAAAAAGATAAAAAAATAAAATAATTCGTTTCTGAAAAAAAAGGTAAAAAAGCGGAAATAAGTGTGTTAATTAAATTTGAATTGATTGAAGATAATTACTAATTAGCATAAATTAAGGAAATTCAAACTAATTAAGAATATTTAGTTTCCTTATTTCACTCTAATTTGTTAAAATTAATTAAAAATTCTGATTTCATCCATTTTCTTTCACGTTTCTCTCTCTTCGATTTTTTTCCAGAAATCTTGTCACTCTCATCTAATTCATATTCGTTTTTATTCAATAATCTTTATTTTTTGGACGGCTTCTTATTAGTATTAATAAAACATGGTGGTAGATAGGATCCTTCAGGTTAGTGTTCTTTGCGATTTTTTATTTGTATTGTAATACAAACCAAACGTTCAAAAAAAATATGAACAGTGATTCTGGAAAAAAAATAATCATATTTTGTTTGTGAATAATAGTTTTAATTATGACGTTTTTGGTATGAATATTCACTTTTGAAATTACATAAAATTTGTTTGAAATTGCTATAGATTTTTGTTTGAACATTCATTTTTTTTTGTATGTTTCTGGTTAAAAATTTACATAAAAATTATTTGAATTTGGTATATTGGTTATACCATGTTGGTATGATTTTAGAATTATATTTGAATGAATTTCGTATACTATTTGTCTAATAAATAACAATTAATAGTTAAAAGTGATATTATTTTGGTATTATAGTGGCATGATTCTGCTGTGAAAAAGTGACGACTTATGTCATGAAATAGGTATGAAAAATGTGCATAATAATTATATGAAATTTGTATACTGATTTCAGATTTTTTGTTGTGTATAATAATTTGAATTATGACATTTTTAAAAAAATGTATAATGTTATATTTTGGTATGAACATTGAATTTGTTCATTATTTGTCTGATGCATTTTTTTTTGGGTATATTTTTGGTTCAAAAAATAGATAATTTTTTCTTTGGAAATTGTATAATAATACTACCAAGCATGTATGACAATCGATAATGTTTTGGTACGATTTTTTGTTTGATTGGATTTTTTTTTTGGCATTATATTGTAATGAATTTTGAGAATAATAATGTAATGAATTTGGTATATTGTTTATTAAAGAAATGACAATTAATATTTCTAAGTTGGAATTATTTTGGTATTCTAGTGGCATGATCCTGGTATGAATAATTGATAACTTTTGGCATGAAATAGGTAAGAAATGTGTGAATAAGAATTGTATGAAATTTGTATACTGATATAACATATATGTTTTTACTTTTGTATTCTGTAATAACATATGAAATTGTTTTAAAATAACATATGTATTTTTACTTTTGTATGAATTTTGTAAGCATAAAAATGGTATGAAATTTATATATTGATATAACATGTGTATAAAAGCTATTTGTACTTTTGTATGATATAATATTGACACAATAATTTATGATGAAACAGATAATATGCAATTCAAAAAGTGTCGGAGCAGAAATTATTGTCATCTTGTTCAAAAAGAACTGTAGGGAGACCACAACTTGTAAATGGTTTGATGATGTAAAATTCAAGAGGTCTAAGATTACGTGCAGTACATGTCGTCGGGAGGAACACAATAGGAAGACATGTTCAAATTACCCTTCTGGAAAAAAGACATAATTTATTTTTATTTGATTTGGTTGTTTTATTGTGGCAAACTCATGTTTTGATTTATTTTGTCTTTTAAGTTAATGAGTTATAAATTTAGAATATTTATTATGTGTGTTAGTTAATCATTTGTGTATTCAGTGTTTTTCAAATGTATACTAAAAAAATAGGTAATGTTTGTATACGATTGATATTGACTGAAAAAATTAAGTCAAATCTTAGTATGAAATTGGTATACATTTGGTATCCAACTGACGTCTCAGTGGTAAGATTAAAAAAAAACATGTAATTGAGATTTCAACTGAAATAGCCAACGTAAAACTAGTTAATATTGTATCCAATTTGTATAAATTAGTATTGAATTGATATCCCATTGGAAAATTGAAAAATCAACATGTGGTTGAGATTTAAATCAAATTAGACAACCTAAACAAATATATGTATAATATACAATTATCTAACCGATATACATATACAATTCACCTCTCTCCCACTATTTGCCTTCTCTCGCTCACCTTTCTCCTCCCTCTCCCTTTCCCAATCTCGCTCGCCACTCTCCTCCCTATAACATGTAGCTACAAATCGTAATTCACAAATTATAGCTATGAAGCGTAATTAAGCTATTTTTGAGTGGCTATATGTGAAAGTTCCCCTAATAAAAATGGTTGAGAATGCAATTTTTAATCCAACGACATGGTAAATAAATTAAACTCTTTCTCAAGTCTCTCTTGTAATTCTCTTCTCTCACAATATGTTATTCGAGTCAATTCCCTAAATGGTCACCCAAGTTTAGGGAATTGCCTTGAAATATCTTTTATGTTTATTTAGAACCAAAATGTCACTCAACTATCACTATTTTCCTCCAAATATACTTGACACTCCAAAAGTCTCACTCTCTCCTAGTTGGAATGACATGTCTTACTTAATAATAGACTAATTTAATTTATTAAACCCATTTAACTAAATAATGATCATATTATTTTTTTAAAAGATATATTAGTTTATTAAGAATAAATTTCCATACTTAAGAATCTTTTATTATAATTATTTTTTTTATTTTTTAATGCGATGAAGAATATTTTTTAAAACTTATCATAATGTCATCAATTTTGAATAATTATAAACACATATATTCAAAAAAATATTGATATATAAATCACTTATGAATGTCAACTTACATCAATTAATCATATATTATATAATGGATCAATAATATTAAAGGTCAATTAACTATTAAAAAATAACTAATTGGGTGCTTTGAAATCTATATACTTACAATATCTTTTTTCTTAAAAGAAAATAAAAAGTGAATAATATTTATATTAGAAAATAAAATTTTGATATTTATTTATCAATATATTAATCTCATATAATATGTATATTATTGAATTAAAATAGGCAATTCAATTAATTATTACTTGTATTTCATAAATTTGGGATGAGATAAGAATACATACTGGTGTTTAATTGTATGAAAAGTTAAAATATAATATAATATAGCATAAAAGAATAAAAATAAAAATTAAACTAAAAAAAAAGTTAAATAATAATTTTCTCTGTCATACCAACCTTTTTGTCAACCTTACAAATTTATTTGAATACTTTTATGGAAAAAAATTACTTAAAATTTTCAAATAATTTACCTAGGAATTTTAAAAATTACCAGGTAATAATTGCACACAGAGGTTTTTCATTGAATTTTATTTGGTAAACATATATAGAGAAATTAGATTTTTTAATTTATTTTTTTTATAATCTTCATAAGTTCTCATGTAATTTATATATTTGTTTTGTAGAGACATAAGTTTGATGAATTAAATAGGTTTTTTTTTATTTTTAAATGATGATTTAATGACATGACGTATCAACTAGAATAGAAGGAGACTTTTGAGGTATTTAGTATTGTATTTTGGATAAAAAAATATAATATTATTCACTTTCTATTTTCTCAAAATAATAATATATTGTAAGCATGAATTTCAAAATACATAATTAATATTATTGTAATAGTTAATTGACCTTCAATATTATTGTATACAATTTATGATTAATTGATGTAAGTTAGCATTCATGAGTGAGTTGTATCTCAATATTTTTTTGAATGTATGTGTTTATAAGTATTCAAAATTGATTCTATTATACCACGTTTTAAAAACCTATTCTTCATAAGATAAAACAATAAAAAGTTTAATTATGATAAAAGATTCTTAAGTATGAAAATTTATTCTTAAAAAACTAATATATCTTTAAAAAATAATATCATCATTATTTTAGTTAAATGAGTTTAATGAATTATATAGGTCTATTATTAAAAAAAACTTTAATGACATGTCATGCCAACTAGGAGAGAATGGGGTTTTTTGGAGTGTCAAATATATTTGGAGGAAAATAGTGATAGTTGAGTGATATTTTGATCATAAATGAAATATAAATGATATTTCAAGGGAATTCCCTAAATTTGGGTGACCATTTAGGTAATTGACTCTATGTTATTCTAGAACCTGAAAGTCAATGTACCAAAACTCTAACAAGATCCATAAGTCTAAACAAGAAGGGGTACAACCCCATACTAACCATAAGAAATCTAAAGAACTGGTCTAAGTCCGGAATGTGGACATAAACAGAAAGGAAACTCATGGCAGCCCAGAGGAACTGGCTCACCCTTGAATTCGACAACAATCACTGATGTTCTAAACGAGGTATGTCAGTAGCCGCTTGAAGATGTCATGTACTCAACAAAGAAAGAGCAAGTGCAGTATCAGTACACAACCGCAGTGTACTGGTAGGATCACGCGGCTATCCCACTAAGTGCAACATACATAAGTCATTACAACATAATAATAACATGCATACACCGAACATATACAATATCAATATCATTTACGAATAACGATCAAGTTCACAATTCTCAATTACACAGTTATGTCAAGTCAATGGTCCTCTCATGGAATCCAAACCCAAACTGTTAGCATACAGGTACGTGGTACCCGATCCAATGTCTATGCCAGAACGTGGCAACCGATCCCATATTTATACCGGAACGTGGCAACCGATCCAAGAGTGTGTTGGAACGCAACACCTAATCCATTCAACAAGCCACAATCACAATCACAAGTATATTCCCAAATCACATAATCAAGTCATGATTCATAGCATTCATAAAGCATTTATCCTCATTTACAAGTAGTGTGATCAATAGTGCAACATTCACATACATACACGTATTATAATGAAGCAAGAACAAACATATATCACACAATCATGAAATCAAAACCATCACCTACCTCGAACAAGCTTGAAATCCCCTAAGAAACTTGATC